>CAMAOD020000063.1:0-50288 GCA_945859595.2 Megachile willughbiella
AAATAACTCTTATTTTTATCCTTATTCCTATTTTTATTATGTAATAACTCTTATTTTTATCCTTATTACTATTATTGTTATCGTAATAACTCTTATTTTTATCCTTATTACTATTATTATTATCGTAATAACTATTATTTTCAGCCTTATTACTATTATTATTATCGTAATAACTCTTATTCTTATCCTTAAAACTATTATTATTATCGTAATAACTCTTATTTTTATCCTTATTACTATTATTATTATCGTAATAACTATTATTTTCAGCCTTATTCCTATTTTTATTATATAATAACTCTTATTTTTATCCTTATTACTATTATTATTATCGTAATAACTATTATTTTGAGCCTTATCACTATTATTATTATATAAATAACTCTTATTTTTATCCTTATTCCTATTTTTATTATGTAATAACTCTTATTTTTATCCTTATTACTATTATTGTTATCGTAATAACTCTTATTTTTATCCTTATTACTATTATCATTATCGTAATAACTCTTATTTTTATCCTTATTTCTATTATTATTATCGTAATAACTCGTATTTTTATCCTTAATACTATTATTATTATCGTAATAACTCTTACTTTTATCCTTATTACTATTATTGTTATCGTAATAACTCTTATTTTTATCCTTATTACTATTATTATTATCATAATAACTCATATTTTTGTCCTTATTTCTCTTATTATTATCATTATAACCATTATTTTCAGCCGTATTCCTATTTTTATTATGTAATAACTCTTATTTTTATCCTTATTTCTATTATTATTATCGTAATAACTCGTATTTTTATCCTTAATACTATTATTATTATCGTAATAACTCTTACTTTTATCCTTATTACTATTATTATTATCGTAATAACTCTTATTTTTATCCTTATTACTATTATTATTATCGTAATAACTATTATTTTGAGCCTTATTACTATTATTATTATATAAATAACTTTTATTTTTATCCTTATTCCTATTTTTATTATGTAACAACTCTTATTTTTATCCTTATAACTATTATTATTATCATCGTAATAACTCTTATTTTTATCCTTAAAACTATTATTATTATCGTAATAACTCTTACTTTTATCCTTATTTCTATTATTATTATCATTATAACCATTATTTTCTGCCGTATTCCTATTTTTATTATGTAATAACTCTTATTTTTATCCTTATTTCTATTCTCATTATCGTAATAACTCTTATTTTTATCCTTATAACTATTATTATTATCGTAATAACTATTATTTTCAGCCTTATTACTATTATTATTATCGTAATAACTGTTATTTTTATCCTTATTACTATTATTATTATCGTAATAACTATTATTTTTATCCTTATAACTATTATTATTATCGTAATAACTATTATTTTTATCCTTAATACTATTATTATTATCGTAATAACTCTTACTTTTATCCTTATTACTATTATTATTATCGTAATAACTCTTATTTTTATCCTTATTTCTATTCTCATTATCGTAATAACTCTTATTTTTATCCTTATTACTATTATTATTATCGTAATAACTATTATTTTGAGCCTTATCACTATTATTATTATATAAATAACTCTTATTTTTATCCTTATTCCTATTTTTATTATGTAACAACTCTTATTTTTATCCTTATAACTATTATTATTATCATCGTAATAACTCTTATTTTTATCCTTAAAACTATTATTATTATCGTAATAACTCTTATTTTTATCCTTATTACTATTATTATTATCGTAATAACTCTTACTTTTATCCTTATTACTATTATTGTTATCGTAATAACTCTTATTTTTATCCTTATTTCTATTATTATTATCATTATAACCATTATTTTCAGCCGTATTCCTATTTTTATTATGTAATAACTCTTATTTTTATCCTTATTCCTATTCTCATTATCGTAATAACTCTTATTTTTATCCTTATAACTATTATTATTATCGTAATAACTATTATTTTCAGCCTTATTACTATTATTATTATCGTAATAACTCTTATTCTTATCCTTAAAACTATTATTATTATCGTAATAACTCTTATTTTTATCCTTATTACTATTATTATTATCGTAATAACTATTATTTTCAGCCTTATTCCTATTTTTATTATATAATAACTCTTATTTTTATCCTTATTACTATTATTATTATCGTAATAACTATTATTTTGAGCCTTATCACTATTATTATTATATAAATAACTCTTATTTTTATCCTTATTCCTATTTTTATTATGTAATAACTCTTATTTTTATCCTTATTACTATTATTGTTATCGTAATAACTCTTATTTTATCCTTATTACTATTATTATTATCGTAATAACTATTATTTTCAGCCTTATTACTATTATTATTATCGTAATAACTCTTATTCTTATCCTTAAAACTATTATTATTATCGTAATAACTCTTATTTTTATCCTTATTACTATTATTATTATCGTAATAACTATTATTTTCAGCCTTATTCCTATTTTTATTATATAATAACTCTTATTTTTATCCTTATTACTATTATTATTATCGTAATAACTATTATTTTGAGCCTTATCACTATTATTATTATATAAATAACTCTTATTTTTATCCTTATTACTATTATTGTTATCGTAATAACTCTTATTTTTATCCTTATTACTATTATTATTATCATAATAACTCATATTTTTGTCCTTATTTCTCTTATTATTATCATTATAACCATTATTTTCAGCCGTATTCCTATTTTTATTATGTAATAACTCTTATTTTTATCCTTATTTCTATTATTATTATCGTAATAACTCGTATTTTTATCCTTAATACTATTATTATTATCGTAATAACTCTTACTTTTATCCTTATTACTATTATTATTATCGTAATAACTCTTATTTTTATCCTTATTACTATTATTATTATCGTAATAACTATTATTTTGAGCCTTATCACTATTATTATTATATAAATAACTTTTATTTTTATCCTTATTCCTATTTTTATTATGTAACAACTCTTATTTTTATCCTTATAACTATTATTATTATCATCGTAATAACTCTTATTTTTATCCTTAAAACTATTATTATTATCGTAATAACTCTTACTTTTATCCTTATTTCTATTATTATTATCATTATAACCATTATTTTCTGCCGTATTCCTATTTTTATTATGTAATAACTCTTATTTTTATCCTTATTTCTATTCTCATTATCGTAATAACTCTTATTTTTATCCTTATAACTATTATTATTATCGTAATAACTATTATTTTCAGCCTTATTACTATTATTATTATCGTAATAACTGTTATTTTTATCCTTATTACTATTATTATTATCGTAATAACTATTATTTTTATCCTTATAACTATTATTATTATCGTAATAACTATTATTTTTATCCTTAATACTATTATTATTATCGTAATAACTCTTACTTTTATCCTTATTACTATTATTATTATCGTAATAACTCTTATTTTTATCCTTATTTCTATTCTCATTATCGTAATAACTCTTATTTTTATCCTTATTACTATTATTATTATCGTAATAACTATTATTTTGAGCCTTATCACTATTATTATTATATAAATAACTCTTATTTTTATCCTTATTCCTATTTTTATTATGTAACAACTCTTATTTTTATCCTTATAACTATTATTATTATCATCGTAATAACTCTTATTTTTATCCTTAAAACTATTATTATTATCGTAGTAACTCTTATTTTTATCCTTATTACTATTATTATTATCGTAATAACTCTTACTTTTATCCTTATTACTATTATTGTTATCGTAATAACTCTTATTTTTATCCTTATTTCTATTATTATTATCATTATAACCATTACTTTCAGCCGTATTCCTATTTTTATTATGTAATAACTCTTATTTTTATCCTTATTCCTATTCTCATTATCGTAATAACTCTTATTTTTATCCTTATAACTATTATTATTATCGTAATAACTATTATTTTCAGCCTTATTACTATTATTATTATCGTAATAACTCTTATTCTTATCCTTAAAACTATTATTATTATCGTAATAACTCTTATTTTTATCCTTATTACTATTATTATTATCGTAATAACTATTATTTTCAGCCTTATTCCTATTTTTATTATATAATAACTCTTATTTTTATCCTTATTACTATTATTATTATCGTAATAACTATTATTTTGAGCCTTATCACTATTATTATTATATAAATAACTCTTATTATTATCCTTATTCCTATTTTTATTATGTAATAACTCTTATTTTTATCCTTATTACTATTATTATTATCGTAATAACTCTTACTTTTATCCTTATTACTATTATCATTATCGTAATAACTCTTATTTTTATCCTTATTTCTATTATTATTATCATTATAACCATTATTTCCAGCCGTATTCTTATTTCTATTATGTAATAACTCTTATTTTTATCCTTATTTCTATTCTCATTATCGTAATAACTATTATTTTTATCCTTATAACTATTATTATTATCGTAATAACTATTATTTTTATCCTTAATACTATTATTATTATCGTAATAACTCTTACTTTTATCCTTATTACTATTATTATTATCGTAATAACTCTTATTTTTATCCTTATTTCTATTCTCATTATCGTAATAACTCTTATTTTTATCCTTATTACTATTATTATTATCGTAATAACTATTATTTTGAGCCTTATCACTATTATTATTATATAAATAACTCTTATTCTTATCCTTATTCCTATTTTTATTATGTAACAACTCTTATTTTTATCCTTATAACTATTATTATTATCATCGTAATAACTCTTATTTTTATCCTTAAAACTATTATTATTATCGTAATAACTCTTATTTTTATCCTTATTACTATTATTATTATCGTAATAACTCTTACTTTTATCCTTATTACTATTATTGTTATCGTAATAACTCTTATTTTTATCCTTATTTCTATTATTATTATCATTATAACCATTATTTTCAGCCGTATTCCTATTTTTATTATGTAATAACTCTTATTTTTATCCTTATTCCTATTCTCATTATCGTAATAACTCTTATTTTTATCCTTATAACTATTATTATTATCGTAATAACTATTATTTTCAGCCTTATTACTATTATTATTATCGTAATAACTCTTATTCTTATCCTTAAAACTATTATTATTATCGTAATAACTCTTATTTTTATCCTTATTACTATTATTATTATCGTAATAACTATTATTTTCAGACTTATTCCTATTTTTATTATATAATAACTCTTATTTTTATCCTTATTACTATTATTATTATCGTAATAACTATTATTTTGAGCCTTATCACTATTATTATTATATAAATAACTCTTATTTTTATCCTTATTCCTATTTTTATTATGTAATAACTCTTATTTTTATCCTTATTACTATTATTATTATCGTAATAACTCTTACTTTTATCCTTATTACTATTATCATTATCGTAATAACTCTTATTTTTATCCTTATTTCTATTATTATTATCATTATAACCATTATTTCCAGCCGTATTCTTATTTCTATTATGTAATAACTCTTATTTTTATCCTTATTTCTATTCTCATTATCGTAATAACTATTATTTTTATCCTTATAACTATTATTATTATCGTAATAACTATTATTTTTATCCTTAATACTATTATTATTATCGTAATAACTCTTACTTTTATCCTTATTACTATTATTATTATCGTAATAACTCTTATTTTTATCCTTATTTCTATTCTCATTATCGTAATAACTCTTACTTTTATCCTTATTACTATTATCATTATCGTAATAACTCTTATTTTTATCCTTATTTCTATTATTATTATCATTATAACCATTATTTTCAGCCTTATTCCTATTTTTATTATGTAATAACTCTTATTTTTATCCTTATTTCTATTATTATTATCGTAATAACTCGTATTTTTATCCTTAATACTATTATTATTATCGTAATAACTCTTACTTTTATCCTTATTACTATTATTATTATGTAATAACTCTTATTTTCATCCTTATTTCTATTATTATTATCGTTATAACCATTATTTTCAGCCTTATTGCTATTTTTATTATGTAATAACTCTTATTTTTATCCTTATTTCTATTATTATTATCGTAATAACTCGTATTTTTATCCTTAATACTATTATTATTATCGTAATAACTCTTACTTTTATCCTTATTACTATTATTATTATGTAATAACTCTTATTTTTATCCTTATTTCTATTATTATTATCGTTATAACCATTATTTTCAGCCTTATTCCTATTTTTATTATGTAATAACTCTTATTTTATATCCTTATTTCTATTATTATTATCATAATAACTCGTATTTTTATCCTTAATACTATTATTATTATCGTAATATCTCTTACTTTTATCCTTATTACTATTATTATTATCGTAATAACTCTTATTTTTATCCTTATTACTATTATTATTATCGTAATAACTCTTACTTTTATCCTTATTTCTATTATTATTATCATTATAACCATTATTTTCTGCCGTATTCCTATTTTCATTATGTAATAACTCTTATTTTTATCCTTATTTCTATTCTCATTATCGTAATAACTCTTATTTTTATCCTTATAACTATTATTATTATCGTAATAACTATTATTTTCAGCCTTATTACTATTATTATTATCGTAATAACTGTTATTTTTATCCTTATTACTATTATTATTATCGTAATAACTATTATTTTAATCCTTATTCCTCTTTTTATTATCGTATTAACTCTTACTTTTATACTTATTACTATTATTATTATCGTAATAACTCTTATTTTTATCCTTATTACTATTATTCTTATCGTAATAACTCTTATTTTTATCCTTATTACTATTATCATTATCGTAATAACTCTTATTTTTATCCTTATTTCTATTATTATTATCGTAATAACTCGTATTTTTATCCTTAATACTATTATTATTATCGTAATAACTCTTACTTTTATCCTTATTACTATTATTGTTATCGTAATAACTCTTATTTTTATCCTTATTACTATTATTATTATCATAATAACTCATATTTTTGTCCTTATTTCTCTTATTATTATCATTATAACCATTATTTTCAGCCGTATTCCTATTTTTATTATGTAATAACTCTTATTTTTATCCTTATTTCTATTATTATTATCGTAATAACTCGTATTTTTATCCTTAATACTATTATTATTATCGTAATAACTCTTACTTTTATCCTTATTACTATTATTATTATCGTAATAACTCTTATTTTTATCCTTATTACTATTATTATTATCGTAATAACTATTATTTCGAGCCTTATCACTATTATTATTATATAAATAACTTTTATTTTTATCCTTATTCCTATTTTTATTATGTAACAACTCTTATTTTTATCCTTATAACTATTATTATTATCATCGTAATAACTCTTATTTTTATCCTTAAAACTATTATTATTATCGTAATAACTCTTACTTTTATCCTTATTTCTATTATTATTATCATTATAACCATTATTTTCTGCCGTATTCCTATTTTTATTATGTAATAACTCTTATTTTTATCCTTATTTCTATTCTCATTATCGTAATAACTCTTATTTTTATCCTTATAACTATTATTATTATCGTAATAACTATTATTTTCAGCCTTATTACTATTATTATTATCGTAATAACTGTTATTTTTATCCTTATTACTGTTATTATTATCGTAATAACTATTATTTTTATCCTTATAACTATTATTATTATCGTAATAACTATTATTTTTATCCTTAATACTATTATTATTATCGTAATAACTCTTACTTTTATCCTTATTACTATTATTATTATCGTAATAACTCTTATTTTTATCCTTATTTCTATTCTCATTATCGTAATAACTCTTATTTTTATCCTTATTACTATTATTATTATCGTAATAACTATTATTTTGAGCCTTATCACTATTATTATTATATAAATAACTCTTATTTTTATCCTTATTCCTATTTTTATTATGTAACAACTCTTATTTTTATCCTTATAACTATTATTATTATCATCGTAATAACTCTTATTTTTATCCTTAAAACTATTGTTATTATCGTAATAACTCTTATTTTTATCCTTATTACTATTATTATTATCGTAATAACTCTTACTTTTATCCTTATTACTATTATTGTTATCGTAATAACTCTTATTTTTATCCTTATTTCTATTATTATTATCATTATAACCATTATTTTCAGCCGTATTCCTATTTTTATTATGTAATAACTCTTATTTTTATCCTTATTCCTATTCTCATTATCGTAATAACTCTTATTTTTATCCTTATAACTATTATTATTATCGTAATAACTATTATTTTCAGCCTTATTACTATTATTATTATCGTAATAACTCTTATTCTTATCCTTAAAACTATTATTATTATCGTAATAACTCTTATTTTTATCCTTATTACTATTATTATTATCGTAATAACTATTATTTTCAGCCTTATTCCTATTTTTATTATATAATAACTCTTATTTTTAACCTTATTACTATTATTATTATCGTAATAACTATTATTTTGAGCCTTATCACTATTATTATTATATAAATAACTCTTATTTTTATCCTTATTCCTATTTTTATTATGTAATAACTCTTATTTTTATCCTTATTACTATTATTGTTATCGTAATAACTCTTATTTTTATCCTTATTACTATTATTATTATCGTAATAACTATTATTTTCAGCCTTATTACTATTATTATTATCGTAATAACTCTTATTCTTATCCTTAAAACTATTATTATTATCGTAATAACTCTTATTTTTATCCTTATTACTATTATTATTATCGTAATAACTATTATTTTCAGCCTTATTCCTATTTTTATTATATAATAACTCTTATTTTTATCCTTATTACTATTATTATTATCGTAATAACTATTATTTTGAGCCTTATCACTATTATTATTATATAAATAACTCTTATTTTTATCCTTATTCCTATTTTTATTATGTAATAACTCTTATTTTTATCCTTATTACTATTATTGTTATCGTAATAACTCTTATTTTTATCCTTATTACTATTATCATTATCGTAATAACTCTTATTTGTATCCTTATTTCTATTATTATTATCGTAATAACTCGTATTTTTATCCTTAATACTATTATTATTATCGTAATAACTCGTACTTTTATCCTTATTACTATTATTGTTATCGTAATAACTCTTATTTTTATCCTTATTACTATTATTATTATCATAATAACTCATATTTTTGTCCTTATTTCTCTTATTATTGTCATTATAACCATTATTTTCAGCCGTATTCCTATTTTTATTATGTAATAACTCTTATTTTTATCCTTATTTCTATTATTATTATCGTAATAACTCGTATTTTTATCCTTAATACTATTATTATTATCGTAATAACTCTTACTTTTATCCTTATTACTATTATTATTATCGTAATAACTCTTATTTTTATCCTTATTACTATTATTATTATCGTAATAACTATTATTTTGAGCCTTATCACTATTATTATTATATAAATAACTTTTATTTTTATCCTTATTCCTATTTTTATTATGTAACAACTCTTATTTTTATCCTTATAACTATTATTATTATCATCGTAATAACTCTTATTTTTATCCTTAAAACTATTATTATTATCGTAATAACTCTTACTTTTATCCTTATTTCTATTATTATTATCATTATAACCATTATTTTCTGCCGTATTCCTATTTTTATTATGTAATAACTCTTATTTTTATCCTTATTTCTATTCTCATTATCGTAATAACTCTTATTTTTATCCTTATAACTATTATTATTATCGTAATAACTATTATTTTCAGCCTTATTACTATTATTATTATCGTAATAACTGTTATTTTTATCCTTATTAATATTATTATTATCGTAATAACTATTATTTTTATCCTTATAACTATTATTATTATCGTAATAACTATTATTTTTATCCTTAATACTATTATTATTATCGTAATAACTCTTACTTTTATCCTTATTACTATTATTATTATCGTAATAACTCTTATTTTTATCCTTATTTCTATTCTCATTATCGTAATAACTCTTATTTTTATCCTTATTACTATTATTATTATCGTAATAACTATTATTTTGAGCCTTATCACTATTATTATTATATAAATAACTCTTATTTTTATCCTTATTCCTATTTTTATTATGTAACAACTCTTATTTTTATCCTTATAACTATTATTATTATCATCGTAATAACTCTTATTTTTATCCTTAAAACTATTATTATTATCGTAATAACTCTTATTTTTATCCTTATTACTATTATTATTATCGTAATAACTCTTACTTTTATCCTTATTACTATTATTGTTATCGTAATAACTCTTATTTTTATCCTTATTTCTATTATTATTATCATTATAACCATTATTTTCAGCCGTATTCCTATTTTTATTATGTAATAACTCTTATTTTTATCCTTATTCCTATTCTCATTATCGTAATAACTCTTATTTTTATCCTTATAACTATTATTATTATCGTAATAACTATTATTTTCAGCCTTATTACTATTATTATTATCGTAATAACTCTTATTCTTATCCTTAAAACTATTATTATTATCGTAATAACTCTTATTTTTATCCTTATTACTATTATTATTATCGTAATAACTATTATTTTCAGCCTTATTCCTATTTTTATTATATAATAACTCTTATTTTTATCCTTATTACTATTATTATTATCGTAATAACTATTATTTTGAGCCTTATCACTATTATTATTATATAAATAACTCTTATTTTTATCCTTATTCCTATTTTTATTATGTAATAACTCTTATTTTTATCCTTATTACTATTATTGTTATCGTAATAACTCTTATTTTTATCCTTATTACTATTATTATTATCGTAATAACTATTATTTTCAGCCTTATTACTATTATTATTATCGTAATAACTCTTATTCTTATCCTTAAAACTATTATTATTATCGTAATAACTCTTATTTTTATCCTTATTACTATTATTATTATCGTAATAACTATTATTTTCAGCCTTATTCCTATTTTTATTATATAATAACTCTTATTTTTATCCTTATTACTATTATTATTATCGTAATAACTATTATTTTGAGCCTTATCACTATTATTATTATATAAATAACTCTTATTTTTATCCTTATTCCTATTTTTATTATGTAATAACTCTTATTTTTATCCTTATTACTATTATTGTTATCGTAATAACTCTTATTTTTATCCTTATTACTATTATCATTATCGTAATAACTCTTATTCTTATCCTTAAAACTATTATTATTATCGTAATAACTCTTATTTTTATCCTTATTACTATTATTATTATCGTAATAACTATTATTTTCAGCCTTATTCCTATTTTTATTATATAATAACTCTTATTTTTATCCTTATTACTATTATTATTATCGTAATAACTATTATTTTGAGCCTTATCACTATTATTATTATATAAATAACTTTTATTTTTATCCTTATTCCTATTTTTATTATGTAACAACTCTTATTTTTATCCTTATAACTATTATTATTATCATCGTAATAACTCTTATTTTTTATCCTTAAAACTATTATTATTATCGTAATAACTCTTACTTTTATCCTTATTTCTATTATTATTATCATTATAACCATTATTTTCTGCCGTATTCCTATTTTTATTATGTAATAACTCTTATTTTTATCCTTATTTCTATTCTCATTATCGTAATAACTCTTATTTTTATCCTTATAACTATTATTATTATCGTAATAACTATTATTTTCAGCCTTATTACTATTATTATTATCGTAATAACTGTTATTTTTATCCTTATTAATATTATTATTATCGTAATAACTATTATTTTTATCCTTATAACTATTATTATTATCGTAATAACTATTATTTTTATCCTTAATACTATTATTATTATCGTAATAACTCTTACTTTTATCCTTATTACTATTATTATTATCGTAATAACTCTTATTTTTATCCTTATTTCTATTCTCATTATCGTAATAACTCTTATTTTTATCCTTATTACTATTATTATTATCGTAATAACTATTATTTTGAGCCTTATCACTATTATTATTATATAAATAACTCTTATTTTTATCCTTATTCCTATTTTTATTATGTAACAACTCTTATTTTTATCCTTATAACTATTATTATTATCATCGTAATAACTCTTATTTTTATCCTTAAAACTATTATTATTATCGTAATAACTCTTATTTTTATCCTTATTACTATTATTATTATCGTAATAACTCTTACTTTTATCCTTATTACTATTATTGTTATCGTAATAACTCTTATTTTTATCCTTATTTCTATTATTATTATCATTATAACCATTATTTTCAGCCGTATTCCTATTTTTATTATGTAATAACTCTTATTTTTATCCTTATTCCTATTCTCATTATCGTAATAACTCTTATTTTTATCCTTATAACTATTATTATTATCGTAATAACTATTATTTTCAGCCTTATTACTATTATTATTATCGTAATAACTCTTATTCTTATCCTTAAAACTATTATTATTATCGTAATAACTCTTATTTTTATCCTTATTACTATTATTATTATCGTAATAACTATTATTTTCAGCCTTATTCCTATTTTTATTATATAATAACTCTTATTTTTATCCTTATTACTATTATTATTATCGTAATAACTATTATTTTGAGCCTTATCACTATTATTATTATATAAATAACTCTTATTTTTATCCTTATTCCTATTTTTATTATGTAATAACTCTTATTTTTATCCTTATTACTATTATTGTTATCGTAATAACTCTTATTTTTATCCTTATTACTATTATTATTATCGTAATAACTATTATTTTCAGCCTTATTACTATTATTATTATCGTAATAACTCTTATTCTTATCCTTAAAACTATTATTATTATCGTAATAACTCTTATTTTTATCCTTATTACTATTATTATTATCGTAATAACTATTATTTTCAGCCTTATTCCTATTTTTATTATATAATAACTCTTATTTTTATCCTTATTACTATTATTATTATCGTAATAACTATTATTTTGAGCCTTATCACTATTATTATTATATAAATAACTCTTATTTTTATCCTTATTCCAATTTTTATTATGTAATAACTCTTATTTTTATCCTTATTACTATTATTGTTATCGTAATAACTCTTATTTTTATCCTTATTACTATTATCATTATCGTAATAACTCTTATTCTTATCCTTAAAACTATTATTATTATCGTAATAACTCTTATTTTTATCCTTATTACTATTATTATTATCGTAATAACTATTATTTTCAGCCTTATTCCTATTTTTATTATATAATACTCTTATTTTTATCCTTATTACTATTATTATTATCGTAATAACTATTATTTTGAGCCTTATCACTATTATTATTATATAAATAACTCTTATTTTTATCCTTATTCTATTTTTATTATGTAATAACTCTTATTTTTATCCTTATTACTATTATTGTTATCGTAATAACTCTTATTTTTATCCTTATTACTATTATCATTATCGTAATAACTCTTATTTTTATCCTTATTTCTATTATTATTATCGTAATAACTCGTATTTTTATCCTTAATACTATTATTATTATCGTAATAACTCTTACTTTTATCCTTATTACTATTATTGTTATCGTAATAACTCTTATTTTTATCCTTATTACTATTATTATTATCA
This sequence comes from Megachile willughbiella, assembly GCA_945859595.2. Lineage (NCBI taxonomy): Eukaryota > Metazoa > Arthropoda > Insecta > Hymenoptera > Megachilidae > Megachile > Megachile willughbiella. The sequence continues at coordinate 13,834 of CAMAOD020000063.1, forward strand.
TAATAACTCATATTTTTTGTCCTTATTTCTCTTATTATTATCATTATAACCATTATTTTCAGCCGTATTCCTATTTTTATTATGTAATAACTCTTATTTTTATCCTTATTTCTATTATTATTATCGTAATAACTCGTATTTTTATCCTTAATACTATTATTATTATCGTAATAACTCTTACTTTTATCCTTATTACTATTATTATTATCGTAATAACTCTTATTTTTATCCTTATTACTATTATTATTATCGTAATAACTATTATTTTGAGCCTTATCACTATTATTATTATATAAATAACTTTTATTTTTATCCTTATTCCTATTTTTATTATGTAACAACTCTTATTTTTATCCTTATAACTATTATTATTATCATCGTAATAACTCTTATTTTTATCCTTAAAACTATTATTATTATCGTAATAACTCTTACTTTTATCCTTATTTCTATTATTATTATCATTATAACCATTATTTTCTGCCGTATTCCTATTTTTATTATGTAATAACTCTTATTTTTATCCTTATTTCTATTCTCATTATCGTAATAACTCTTATTTTTATCCTTATAACTATTATTATTATCGTAATAACTATTATTTTCAGCCTTATTACTATTATTATTATCGTAATAACTGTTATTTTTATCCTTATTACTATTATTATTATCGTAATAACTATTATTTTTATCCTTATAACTATTATTATTATCGTAATAACTATTATTTTTATCCTTAATACTATTATTATTATCGTAATAACTCTTACTTTTATCCTTATTACTATTATTATTATCGTAATAACTCTTATTTTTATCCTTATTTCTATTCTCATTATCGTAATAACTCTTATTTTTATCCTTATTACTATTATTATTATCGTAATAACTATTATTTTGAGCCTTATCACTATTATTATTATATAAATAACTCTTATTTTTATCCTTATTCCTATTTTTATTATGTAACAACTCTTATTTTTATCCTTATAACTATTATTATTATCATCGTAATAACTCTTATTTTTATCCTTAAAACTATTATTATTATCGTAATAACTCTTATTTTATCCTTATTACTATTATTATTATCGTAATAACTCTTACTTTTATCCTTATTACTATTATTGTTATCGTAATAACTCTTATTTTTATCCTTATTTCTATTATTATTATCATTATAACCATTACTTTCAGCCGTATTCCTATTTTTATTATGTAATAACTCTTATTTTTATCCTTATTCCTATTCTCATTATCGTAATAACTCTTATTTTTATCCTTATAACTATTATTATTATCGTAATAACTATTATTTTCAGCCTTATTACTATTATTATTATTCGTAATAACTCTTATTCTTATCCTTAAAACTATTATTATTATCGTAATAACTCTTATTTTTATCCTTATTACTATTATTATTATCGTAATAACTATTATTTTCAGCCTTATTCCTATTTTTATTATGTAATAACTCTTATTTTTATCCTTATTACTATTATTATTATCGTAATAACTCTTACTTTTATCCTTATTACTATTATCATTATCGTAATAACTCTTATTTTTATCCTTATTTCTATTATTATTATCATTATAACCATTATTTCCAGCCGTATTCTTATTTCTATTATGTAATAACTCTTATTTTTATCCTTATTTCTATTCTCATTATCGTAATAACTATTATTTTTATCCTTATAACTATTATTATTATCGTAATAACTATTATTTTTATCCTTAATACTATTATTATTATCGTAATAACTCTTACTTTTATCCTTATTACTATTATTATTATCGTAATAACTCTTATTTTTATCCTTATTTCTATTCTCATTATCGTAATAACTCTTATTTTTATCCTTATTACTATTATTATTATCGTAATAACTATTATTTTGAGCCTTATCACTATTATTATTATATAAATAACTCTTATTCTTATCCTTATTCCTATTTTTATTATGTAACAACTCTTATTTTTATCCTTATAACTATTATTATTATCATCGTAATAACTCTTATTTTTATCCTTAAAACTATTATTATTATCGTAATAACTCTTATTTTTATCCTTATTACTATTATTATTATCGTAATAACTCTTACTTTTATCCTTATTACTATTATTGTTATCGTAATAACTCTTATTTTTATCCTTATTTCTATTATTATTATCATTATAACCATTATTTTCAGCCGTATTCCTATTTTTATTATGTAATAACTCTTATTTTTATCCTTATTCCTATTCTCATTATCGTAATAACTCTTATTTTTATCCTTATAAATATTATTATTATCGTAATAACTATTATTTTCAGCCTTATTACTATTATTATTATCGTAATAACTCTTATTCTTATCCTTAAAACTATTATTATTATCGTAATAACTCTTATTTTTATCCTTATTACTATTATTATTATCGTAATAACTATTATTTTCAGACTTATTCCTATTTTTATTATATAATAACTCTTATTTTTTATCCTTATTACTATTATTATTATCGTAATAACTATTATTTTGAGCCTTATCACTATTATTATTATATAAATAACTCTTATTTTTATCCTTATTCCTATTTTTATTATGTAATAACTCTTATTTTTATCCTTATTACTATTATTATTATCGTAATAACTCTTACTTTTATCCTTATTACTATTATCATTATCGTAATAACTCTTATTTTTATCCTTATTTCTATTATTATTATCATTATAACCATTATTTGCAGCCGTATTCTTATTTCTATTATGTAATAACTCTTATTTTTATCCTTATTTCTATTCTCATTATCGTAATAACTATTATTTTTATCCTTATAACTATTATTATTATCGTAATAACTATTATTTTTATCCTTAATACTATTATTATTATCGTAATAACTCTTACTTTTATCCTCATTACTATTATTATTATCGTAATAACTCTTATTTTTATCCTTATTTCTATTCTCATTATCGTAATAACTCTTACTTTTATCCTTATTACTATTATCATTATCGTAATAACTCTTATTTTTATCCTTATTTCTATTATTATTATCATTATAAGTATTATTTCCAGCCGTATTCCTATTTTTATTATGTAATAACTCTTATTTTTATCCTTATTTCTATTCTTATTATCGTAATAACTTTTATTTTTATCCTTATAACTATTATTATTATCGTAATAACTCTTATTTTTATCCTTAAAACTATTATTATTATCGTAATAACTCTTACTTTTATCCTTATTACTATTATTGTTATCGTAATAACTCTTATTTTTATCCTTATTTCTATTATTATTATCATTATAACCATTATTTTCAGCCTTATTCCTATTTTTATTATGTAATAACTCTTATTTTTATCCTTATTTCTATTATTATTATCGTAATAACTCGTATTTTTATCCTTAATACTATTATTATTATCGTAATAACTCTTACTTTTATCCTTATTACTATTATTATTATGTAATAACTCTTATTTTTATCCTTATTTCTATTATTATTATCGTTATAACCATTATTTTCAGCCTTATTCCTATTTTTATTATGTAATAACTCTTATTTATATCCTTATTTCTATTATTATTATCATAATAACTCGTATTTTTATCCTTAATACTATTATTATTATCGTAATATCTCTTACTTTTATCCTTATTACTATTATTATTATCGTAATAACTCTTATTTTTATCCTTAGTACTATTATTATTATCGTAATAACTCTTACTTTTATCCTTATTTCTATTATTATTATCATTATAACCATTATTTTCTGCCGTATTCCTATTTTTATTATGTAATAACTCTTATTTTTAAGTCCTTATTTCCATTCTCATTATCGTAATAAACTCTTATTTTTATCCTTATAACTATTATTATTATCGTAATAACTATTATTTTCAGCCTTATTACTATTATTATTATCGTAATAACTGTTATTTTTATCCTTATTACTATTATTATTATCGTAATAACTATTATTTTAATCCTTATTCCTCTTTTTATTATCGTATTAACTCTTACTTTTATACTTATTACTATAATTATTATCGTAATAACTCTTATTTTTATCCTTATTACTATTATTGTTTATCGTAATAACTCTTATTTTTATCCTTATTACTATTATCATTATCGTAATAACTCTTATTTTTATCCTTATTTCTATTATTATTATCGTGATAACTCGTATTTTTATCCTTAATACTATTATTATTATCGTAATAACTCTTACTTTTATCCTTATTACTATTATTGTTATCGTAATAACTCTTATTTTTTATCCTTATTACTATCATTATTATCATAATAACTCATATTTTTGTCCTTATTTCTCTTATTATTATCATTATAACCATTATTTTCAGCCGTATTCCTATTTTTATTATGTAATAACTCTTATTTTTATCCTTATTTCTATTATTATTATCGTAATAACTCGTATTTTTATCCTTAATACTATTATTATTATCGTAATAACTCTTACTTTTATCCTTATTACTATTATTATTATCGTAATAACTCTTATTTTTATGCTTATTACTATTATTGTTATCGTAATAACTATTATTTTCAGCCTCATCACTATTATTATTATCGTAATACCTCTTACTTTTATCCTTAACACTATTATTATTATCGTAATAACTCTTATTTTTATCCTTATTTCTATTGTTATTATCATTATAACCATTATTTTCAGCCTTATTCCTATTTTTATTATGTAATAACTCTTATTTTTATCGTTATTTCTATTATTATTATCGTAATAACTCTGATTTTTATCCTGATTTCTATTATTATTATCATTAATACCATTATTTTCAGCCTTATTCCTATTTTTATTATGTAATAACTCTTATTTTTATCCTTATTTCTATTATTATTATCGTAATAACTCGTATTTTTATCCTTAATACTATTATTATTATCGTAATAACTCTTACTTTTATCCTTATTACTGTTATTATTATGTAATAACTCTTATTTTTATCCTTACTTCTATTATTATTATCGTTATAACCATTATTTTCAGCCTTATTCCTATTTTTATTATGTAATAACTCTTATTTATATCCTTATTTCTATTATTATTATCGTAATAACTCGTATTTTTATCCTTAATACTATTATTATTATCGTAATAACTCTTACTTTTATCCTTATTACTATTATTGTTATCGTAATAACTCTTACTTTTATCCTTATTACTATTATCATTATCGTAATAACTCTTATTTTTATCCTTATTTCTATTATTATTATCATTATAACCATTATTTTCAGCCGTATTCCTATTTTTATTATGTAATAACTCTTATTTTTATCCTTATTCCTATTCTCATTATCGTAATAACTCTTATTTTTATCCTTATAACTATTATTATTATCGTAATAACTATTATTTTCAGCCTTATTACTATTATTATTATCGTAATAACTCTTATTCTTATCCTTAAAACTATTATTATTATCGTAATAACTCTTATTTTTATCCTTATTACTATTATTATTATCGTAATAACTATTATTTTCAGACTTATTCCTATTTTTATTATATAATAACTCTTATTTTTATCCTTATTACTATTATTATTATCGTAATAACTATTATTTTGAGCCTTATCACTATTATTATTATATAAATAACTCTTATTTTTATCCTTATTCCTATTTTTATTATGTAATAACTCTTATTTTTATCCTTATTACTATTATTATTATCGTAATAACTCTTACTTTTATCCTTATTACTATTATCATTATCGTAATAACTCTTATTTTTATCCTTATTTCTATTATTATTATCATTATAACCATTATTTCCAGCCGTATTCTTATTTCTATTATGTAATAACTCTTATTTTTATCCTTATTTCTATTCTCATTATCGTAATAACTATTATTTTTATCCTTATAACTATTATTATTATCGTAATAACTACTATTTTTATCCTTAATACTGTTATTATTATCGTAATAACTCTTACTTTTATCCTTATTACTATTATTATTATCGTAATAACTCTTATTTTTATCCTTATTTCTATTCTCATTATCGTAATAACTCTTACTTTTATCCTTATTACTATTATCATTATCGTAATAACTCTTATTTTTATCCTTATTTCTATTATTATTATCATTATAAGTATTATTTCCAGCCGTATTCCTATTTTTATTATGTAATAACTCTTATTTTTATCCTTATTTCTATTCTTATTATCGTAATAACTTTTATTTTTATCCTTATAACTATTATTATTATCGTAATAACTCTTATTTTTATCCTTAAAACTATTATTATGATCGTAATAACTCTTACTTTTATCCTTATTACTATTATTGTTATCGTAATAACTCTTATTTTTATCCTTATTTCTATTATTATTATCATTATAACCATTATTTTCAGCCTTATTCCTATTTTTATTATGTAATAACTCTTATTTTTATCCTTATTTCTATTATTATTATCGTAATAACTCGTATTTTTATCCTTAATACTATTATTATTATCGTAATAACTCTTACTTTTATCCTTATTACTATTATTATTATGTAATAACTCTTATTTTCATCCTTATTTCTATTATTATTATCGTTATAACCATTATTTTCAGCCTTATTGCTATTTTTATTATGTAATAACTCTTATTTTTATCCTTATTTCTATTATCATTATCGTAATAACTCGTATTTTTATCCTTAATACTATTATTATTATCGTAATAACTCTTACTTTTATCCTTATTACTATTATTATTATGTAATAACTCTTATTTTTATCCTTATTTCTATTATTATTATCGTTATAACCATTATTTTCAGCCTTATTCCTATTTTTATTATGTAATAACTCTTATTTATATCCTTATTTCTATTATTATTATCATAATAACTCGTATTTTTATCCTTAATACTATTATTATTATCGTAATATCTCTTACTTTTATCCTTATTACTATTATTATTATCGTAATAACTCTTATTTTTATCCTTATTACTATTATTATTATCGTAATAACTCTTACTTTTATCCTTATTTCTATTATTATTATCATTATAACCATTATTTTCTGCCGTATTCCTATTTTTATTATGTAATAACTCTTATTTTTGTCCTTATTTCTATTCTCATTATCGTAATAACTCTTATTTTTATCCTTATAACTATTATTATTATCGTAATAACTATTATTTTCAGCCTTATTACTATTATTATTATCGTAATAACTGTTATTTTTATCCTTATTACTATTATTATTATCGTAATAACTATTATTTTAATCCTTATTCCTCTTTTTATTATCGTATTATCTCTTACTTTTATACTTATTACTATTATTATTATCGTAATAACTCTTATTTTTATCCTTATTACTATTATTGTTATCGTAATAACTCTTATTTTTATCCTTATTACTATTATCATTATCGTAATAACTCTTATTTTTATCCTTATTTCTATTATTATTATCGTAATAACTCGTATTTTTATCCTTAATACTATTATTATTATCGTAATAACTCTTACTTTTATCCTTATTACTATTATTGTTATCGTAATAACTCTTATTTTTATCCTTATTACTATCATTATTATCATAATAACTCATATTTTTGTCCTTATTTCTCTTATTATTATCATTATAACCATTATTTTCAGCCGTATTCCTATTTTTATTATGTAATAACTCTTATTTTTATCCTTATTTCTATTATTATTATCGTAATAACTCGTATTTTTATCCTTAATTCTATTATTATTATCGTAATAACTCTTATTTTTATCCTTATTACTATTACCATTATCGTAATAACTCTTATTCTTATCCTTAAAACTATTATTATTATCGTAATAACTCTTATTTTTATCCTTATTACTATTATTATTATCGTAATAACTATTATTTTCAGCCTTATTCCTATTTTTATTATATAATAACTCTTATTTTTATCCTTATTACTATTATTATTATCGTAATAACTATTATTTTGAGCCTTATCACTATTATTATTATATAAATAACTCTTATTTTTATCCTTATTCCTATTTTTATTATGTAATAACTCTTATTTTTATCCTTATTACTATTATTGTTATCGTAATAACTCTTATTTTTATCCTTATTACTATTATCATTATCGTAATAACTCTTACTTTTATCCTTATTTCTATTATTATTATCGTAATAACTCGTATTTTTATCCTTAATACTATTATTATTATCGTAATAACTCTTACTTTTATCCTTATTACTATTATTGTTATCGTAATAACTCTTATTTTTATCCTTATTACTATTATTATTATCATAATAACTCATATTTTTGTCCTTATTTCTCTTATTATTATCATTATAACCATTATTTTCAGCCGTATTCCTATTTTTATTATGTAATAACTCTTATTTTTATCCTTATTTCTATTATTATTATCGTAATAACTCGTATTTTTATCCTTAATACTATTATTATTATCGTAATAACTCTTACTTTTATCCTTATTACTATTATTATTATCGTAATAACTCTTATTTTTATCCTTATTACTATTATTATTATCGTAATAACTATTATTTTGAGCCTTATCACTATTATTATTATATAAATAACTTTTATTTTTATCCTTATTCCTATTTTTATTATGTAACAACTCTTATTTTTATCCTTATAACTATTATTATTATCATCGTAATAACTCTTATTTTTATCCTTAAAACTATTATTATTATCGTAATAACTCTTACTTTTATCCTTATTTCTATTATTATTATCATTATAACCATTATTTTCTGCCGTATTCCTATTTTTATTATGTAATAACTCTTATTTTTATCCTTATTTCTATTCTCATTATCGTAATAACTCTTATTTTTATCCTTATAACTATTATTATTATCGTAATAACTATTATTTTCAGCCTTATTACTATTATTATTATCGTAATAACTGTTATTTTTATCCTTATTACTATTATTATTATCGTAATAACTATTATTTTTATCCTTATAACTATTATTATTATCGTAATAACTATTATTTTTATCCTTAATACTATTATTATTATCGTAATAACTCTTACTTTTATCCTTATTACTATTATTATTATCGTAATAACTCTTATTTTTATCCTTATTTCTATTCTCATTATCGTAATAACTCTTATTTTTATCCTTATTACTATTATTATTATCGTAATAACTATTATTTTGAGCCTTATCACTATTATTATTATATAAATAACTCTTATTTTTATCCTTATTCCTATTTTTATTATGTAACAACTCTTATTTTTATCCTTATAACTATTATTATTATCATCGTAATAACTCTTATTTTTATCCTTAAAACTATTATTATTATCGTAATAACTCTTATTTTTATCCTTATTACTATTATTATTATCGTAATAACTCTTACTTTTATCCTTATTACTATTATTGTTATCGTAATAACTCTTATTTTTATCCTTATTTCTATTATTATTATCATTATAACCATTACTTTCAGCCGTATTCCTATTTTTATTATGTAATAACTCTTATTTTTATCCTTATTCCTATTCTCATTATCGTAATAACTCTTATTTTTATCCTTATAACTATTATTATTATCGTAATAACTATTATTTTCAGCCTTATTACTATTATTATTATCGTAATAACTCTTATTCTTATCCTTAAAACTATTATTATTATCGTAATAACTCTTATTTTTATCCTTATTACTATTATTATTATCGTAATAACTATTATTTTCAGCCTTATTCCTATTTTTATTATGTAATAACTCTTATTTTTATCCTTATTACTATTATTATTATCGTAATAACTCTTACTTTTATCCTTATTACTATTATCATTATCGTAATAACTCTTATTTTTATCCTTATTTCTATTATTATTATCATTATAACCATTATTTCCAGCCGTATTCTTATTTCTATTATGTAATAACTCTTATTTTTATCCTTATTTCTATTCTCATTATCGTAATAACTATTATTTTTATCCTTATAACTATTATTATTATCGTAATAACTATTATTTTTATCCTTAATACTATTATTATTATCGTAATAACTCTTACTTTTATCCTTATTACTATTATTATTATCGTAATAACTCTTATTTTTATCCTTATTTCTATTCTCATTATCGTAATAACTCTTATTTTTATCCTTATTACTATTATTATTATCGTAATAACTATTATTTTGAGCCTTATCACTATTATTATTATATAAATAACTCTTATTCTTATCCTTATTCCTATTTTTATTATGTAACAACTCTTATTTTTATCCTTATAACTATTATTATTATCATCGTAATAACTCTTATTTTTATCCTTAAAACTATTATTATTATCGTAATAACTCTTATTTTTATCCTTATTACTATTATTATTATCGTAATAACTCTTACTTTTATCCTTATTACTATTATTGTTATCGTAATAACTCTTATTTTTATCCTTATTTCTATTATTATTATCATTATAACCATTATTTTCAGCCGTATTCCTATTTTTATTATGTAATAACTCTTATTTTTATCCTTATTCCTATTCTCATTATCGTAATAACTCTTATTTTTATCCTTATAACTATTATTATTATCGTAATAACTATTATTTTCAGCCTTATTACTATTATTATTATCGTAATAACTCTTATTCTTATCCTTAAAACTATTATTATTATCGTAATAACTCTTATTTTTATCCTTATTACTATTATTATTATCGTAATAACTATTATTTTCAGACTTATTCCTATTTTTATTATATAATAACTCTTATTTTTATCCTTATTACTATTATTATTATCGTAATAACTATTATTTTGAGCCTTATCACTATTATTATTATATAAATAACTCTTATTTTTATCCTTATTCCTATTTTTATTATGTAATAACTCTTATTTTTATCCTTATTACTATTATTATTATCGTAATAACTCTTACTTTTTTCCTTATTACTATTATCATTATCGTAATAACTCTTATTTTTATCCTTATTTCTATTATTATTATCATTATAACCATTATTTCCAGCCGTATTCTTATTTCTATTATGTAATAACTCTTATTTTTATCCTTATTTCTATTCTCATTATCGTAATAACTATTATTTTTATCCTTATAACTATTATTATTATCGTAATAACTATTATTTTTACCTTATTACTATTATTATTATCGTAATAACTCTTACTTTTATCCTTATTACTATTATTATTATCGTAATAACTCTTATTTTTATCCTTATTTCTATTCTCATTATCGTAATAACTCTTACTTTTATCCTTATTACTATTATCATTATCGTAATAACTCTTATTTTTATCCTTATTTCTATTATTATTATCATTATAAGTATTATTGCCAGCCGTATTCCTATTTTTATTATGTAATAACTCTTATTTTTATCCTTATTTCTATTCTTATTATCGTAATAACTTTTATTTTTATCCTTATAACTATTATTATTATCGTAATAACTCTTATTTTTATCCTTAAAACTATTATTATTATCGTAATAACTCTTACTTTTATCCTTATTACTATTATTGTTATCGTAATAACTCTTATTTTTATCCTTATTTCTATTATTATTATCATTATAACCATTATTTTCAGCCTTATTCCTATTTTTATTATGTAATAACTCTTATTTTTATCCTTATTTCTATTATTATTATCGTAATAACTCGTATTTTTATCCTTAATACTATTATTATTATCGTAATAACTCTTACTTTTATCCTTATTACTATTATTTATTATGTAATAACTCTTATTTTCATCCTTATTTCTATTATTATTATCGTTATAACCATTATTTTCAGCCTTATTGCTATTTTTATTATGTAATAACTCTTATTTTTATCCTTATTTCTATTATTATTATCGTAATAACTCGTATTTTTATCCTTAATACTATTATTATTATCGTAATAACTCTTACTTTTATCCTTATTACTATTATTATTATGTAATAACTCTTATTTTTATCCTTATTTCTATTATTATTATCGTTATAACCATTATTTTCAGCCTTATTCCTATTTTTATTATGTAATAACTCTTATTTATATCCTTATTTCTATTATTATTATCATAATAACTCGTATTTTTATCCTTAATACTATTATTATTATCGTAATATCTCTTACTTTTATCCTTATTACTATTATTATTATCGTAATAACTCTTATTTTTATCCTTATTACTATTATTATTATCGTAATAACTCTTACTTTTATCCTTATTTCTATTATTATTATCATTATAACCATTATTTTCTGCCGTATTCCTATTTTCATTATGTAATAACTCTTATTTTTATCCTTATTTCTATTCTCATTATCGTAATAACTCTTATTTTTATCCTTATAACTATTATTATTATCGTAATAACTATTATTTTCAGCCTTATTACTATTATTATTATCGTAATAACTGTTATTTTTATCCTTATTACTATTATTATTATCGTAATAACTATTATTTTAATCCTTATTCCTCTTTTTATTATCGTATTAACTCTTACTTTTATACTTATTACTATTATTATTATCGTAATAACTCTTATTTTTATCCTTATTACTATTATTGTTATCGTAATAACTCTTATTTTTATCCTTATTACTATTATCATTATCGTAATAACTCTTATTTTTATCCTTATTTCTATTATTATTATCGTAATAACTCGTATTTTTATCCTTAATACTATTATTATTATCGTAATAACTCTTACTTTTATCCTTATTACTATTATTGTTATCGTAATAACTCGTATTTTTATCCTTATTACTATTATTATTATCATAATAACTCATATTTTTGTCCTTATTTCTCTTATTATTATCATTATAAACCATTATTTTCAGCCGTATTCCTATTTTTATTATGTAATAACTCTTATTTTTATCCTTATTTCTATTATTATTATCGTAATAACTCGTATTTTTATCCTTAATACTATTATTATTATCGTAATAACTCTTACTTTTATCCTTATTACTATTATTATTATCGTAATAACTCTTATTTTTATCCTTATTACTATTATTATTATCGTAATAACTATTATTTCGAGCCTTATCACTATTATTATTATATAAATAACTTTTATTTTTATCCTTATTCCTATTTTTATTATGTAACAACTCTTATTTTTATCCTTATAACTATTATTATTATCATCGTAATAACTCTTATTTTTATCCTTAAAACTATTATTATTATCGTAATAACTCTTACTTTTATCCTTATTTCTATTATTATTATCATTATAACCATTATTTTCTGCCGTATTCCTATTTTTATTATGTAATAACTCTTATTTTTATCCTTATTTCTATTCTCATTATCGTAATAACTCTTATTTTTATCCTTATAACTATTATTATTATCGTAATAACTATTATTTTCAGCCTTATTACTATTATTATTATCGTAATAACTGTTATTTTTATCCTTATTACTATTATTATTATCGTAATAACTATTATTTTTATCCTTATAACTATTATTATTATCGTAATAACTATTATTTTTATCCTTAATACTATTATTATTATCGTAATAACTCTTACTTTTATCCTTATTACTATTATTATTATCGTAATAACTCTTATTTTTATCCTTATTTCTATTCTCATTATCGTAATAACTCTTATTTTTATCCTTATTACTATTATTATTATCGTAATAACTATTATTTTGAGCCTTATCACTATTATTATTATATAAATAACTCTTATTTTTATCCTTATTCCTATTTTTATTATGTAACAACTCTTATTTTTATCCTTATAACTATTATTATTATCATCGTAATAACTCTTATTTTTATCCTTAAAACTATTATTATTATCGTAATAACTCTTATTTTTATCCTTATTACTATTATTATTATCGTAATAACTCTTACTTTTATCCTTATTACTATTATTGTTATCGTAATAACTCTTATTTTTATCCTTATTTCTATTATTATTATCATTATAACCATTATTTTCAGCCGTATTCCTATTTTTATTATGTAATAACTCTTATTTTTATCCTTATTCCTATTCTCATTATCGTAATAACTCTTATTTTTATCCTTATAACTATTATTATTATCGTAATAACTATTATTTTCAGCCTTATTACTATTATTATTATCGTAATAACTCTTATTCTTATCCTTAAAACTATTATTATTATCGTAATAACTCTTATTTTTATCCTTATTACTATTATTATTATCGTAATAACTATTATTTTCAGCCTTATTCCTATTTTTTATTATATAATAACTCTTATTTTTATCCTTATTACTATTATTATTATCGTAATAACTATTATTTTGAGCCTTATCACTATTATTATTATATAAATAACTCTTATTTTTATCCTTATTCCTATTTTTATTATGTAATAACTCTTATTTTTATCCTTATTACTATTATTGTTATCGTAATAACTCTTATTTTTATCCTTATTACTATTATTATTATCGTAATAACTATTATTTTCAGCCTTATTACTATTATTATTATCGTAATAACTCTTATTCTTATCCTTAAAACTATTATTATTATCGTAATAACTCTTATTTTTATCCTTATTACTATTATTATTATCGTAATAACTATTATTTTCAGCCTTATTCCTATTTTTATTATATAATAACTCTTATTTTTATCCTTATTACTATTATTATTATCGTAATAACTATTATTTTGAGCCTTATCACTATTATTATTATATAAATAACTCTTATTTTTATCCTTATTCCTATTTTTATTATGTAATAACTCTTATTTTTATCCTTATTACTATTATTGTTATCGTAATAACTCTTATTTTTATCCTTATTACTATTATCATTATCGTAATAACTCTTATTTTTATCCTTATTTCTATTATTATTATCGTAATAACTCGTATTTTTATCCTTAATACTATTATTATTATCGTAATAACTCTTACTTTTATCCTTATTACTATTATTATTATCGTAATAACTATTATTTTGAGCCTTATCACTATTATTATTATATAAATAACTTTTATTTTTATCCTTATTCCTATTTTTATTATGTAACAACTCTTATTTTTATCCTTATAACTATTATTATTATCATCGTAATAACTCTTATTTTTATCCTTAAAACTATTATTATTATCGTAATACCTCTTACTTTTATCCTTATTTCTATTATTATTATCATTATAACCATTATTTTCTGCCGTATTCCTATTTTTATTATGTAATAACTCTTATTTTTATCCTTATTTCTATTCTCATTATCGTAATAACTCTTATTTTTATCCTTATAACTATTATTATTATCGTAATAACTATTATTTTCAGCCTTATTACTATTATTATTATCGTAATAACTGTTATTTTTATCCTTATTACTATTATTATTATCGTAATAACTATTATTTTTATCCTTATAACTATTATTATTATCGTAATAACTATTATCTTTATCCTTAATACTATTATTATTATCGTAATAACTCTTACTTTTATCCTTATTACTATTATTATTAGCGTAATAACTCTTATTTTTATCCTTATTTCTATTCTCATTATCGTAATAACTCTTATTTTTATCCTTATTACTATTATTATTATCGTAATAACTATTATTTTGAGCCTTATCACTATTATTATTATATAAATAACTCTTATTTTTATCCTTATTCCTATTTTTATTATGTAACAACTCTTATTTTTATCCTTATAACTATTATTATTATCATCGTAATAACTCTTATTTTTATCCTTAAAACTATTATTATTATCGTAATAACTCTTATTTTTATCCTTATTACTATTATTATTATCGTAATAACTCTTACTTTTATCCTTATTACTATTATTGTTATCGTAATAACTCTTATTTTTATCCTTATTTCTATTATTATTATCATTATAACCATTATTTTCAGCCGTATTCCTATTTTTATTATGTAATAACTCTTATATTTATCCTTATTCCTATTCTCATTATCGTAATAACTCTTATTTTTATCCTTATAACTATTATTATTATCGTAATAACTATTATTTTCAGCCTTATTACTATTATTATTATCGTAATAACTCTTATTCTTATCCT
Organism: Megachile willughbiella; assembly: GCA_945859595.2. Classification (NCBI taxonomy): domain Eukaryota; kingdom Metazoa; phylum Arthropoda; class Insecta; order Hymenoptera; family Megachilidae; genus Megachile; species Megachile willughbiella. The sequence goes on from CAMAOD020000063.1 coordinate 29,997, forward strand.
TAAAACTATTATTATTATCGTAATAACTCTTATTTTTATCCTTATTACTATTATTATTATCGTAATAACTATTATTTTCAGCCTTATTCCTATTTTTATTATATAATAACTCTTATTTTTATCCTTATTACTATTATTATTATCGTAATAACTATTATTTTGAGCCTTATCACTATTATTATTATATAAATAACTCTTATTTTTATCCTTATTCCTATTTTTATTATGTAATAACTCTTATTTTTATCCTTATTACTATTATTGTTATCGTAATAACTCTTATTTTTATCCTTATTACTATTATTATTATCGTAATAACTATTATTTTCAGCCTTATTACTATTATTATTATCGTAATAACTCTTATTCTTATCCTTAAAACTATTATTATTATCGTAATAACTCGTATTTTTATCCTTATTACTATTATTATTATCGTAATAACTATTATTTTCAGCCTTATTCCTATTTTTATTATATAATAACTCTTATTTTTATCCTTATTACTATTATTATTATCGTAATAACTATTATTTTGAGCCTTATCACTATTATTATTATATAAATAACTCTTATTTTTATCCTTATTCCTATTTTTATTATGTAATAACTCTTATTTTTATCCTTATTACTATTATTGTTATCGTAATAACTCTTATTTTTATCCTTATTACTATTATCATTATCGTAATAACTCTTATTTTTATCCTTATTTCTATTATTATTATCGTAATAACTCGTATTTTTATCCTTAATACTATTATTATTATCGTAATAACTCTTACTTTTATCCTTATTACTATTATTGTTATCGTAATAACTCTTATTTTTATCCTTATTACTATTATTATTATCATAATAACTCATATTTTTGTCCTTATTTCTCTTATTATTATCATTATAACCATTATTTTCAGCCGTATTCCTATTTTTATTATGTAATAACTCTTATTTTTATCCTTATTTCTATTATTATTATCGTAATAACTCGTATTTTTATCCTTAATACTATTATTATTATCGTAATAACTCTTACTTTTATCCTTATTACTATTATTATTATCGTAATAACTCTTATTTTTATCCTTATTACTATTATTATTATCGCAATAACTATTATTTTGAGCCTTATCACTATTATTATTATATAAATAACTTTTATTTTTATCCTTATTCCTATTTTTATTATGTAACAACTCTTATTTTTATCCTTATAACTATTATTATTATCATCGTAATAACTCTTATTTTTATCCTTAAAACTATTATTATTATCGTAATAACTCTTACTTTTATCCTTATTTCTATTATTATTATCATTATAACCATTATTTTCTGCCGTATTCCTATTTTTATTATGTAATAACTCTTATTTTTATCCTTATTTCTATTCTCATTATCGTAATAACTCTTATTTTTATCCTTATAACTATTATTATTATCGTAATAACTATTATTTTCAGCCTTATTACTATTATTATTATCGTAATAAATGTTATTTTTATCCTTATTACTATTATTATTATCGTAATAACTATTATTTTTATCCTTATAACTATTATTATTATCGTAATAACTATTATTTTTATCCTTAATACTATTATTATTATCGTAATAACTCTTACTTTTATCCTTATTACTATTATTATTATCGTAATAACTCTTATTTTTATCCTTATTTCTATTCTCATTATCGTAATAACTCTTATTTTTATCCTTATTACTATTATTATTTTCGTAATAACTATTATTTTGAGCCTTATCACTATTATTATTATATAAATAACTCTTATTTTTATCCTTATTCCTATTTTTATTATGTAACAACTCTTATTTTTATCCTTATAACTATTATTATTATCATCGTAATAACTCTTATTTTTATCCTTAAAACTATTATTATTATCGTAATAACTCTTATTTTTATCCTTATTACTATTATTATTATCGTAATAACTCTTACTTTTATCCTTATTACTATTATTGTTATCGTAATAACTCTTATTTTTATCCTTATTTCTATTATTATTATCATTATAACCATTATTTTCAGCCGTATTCCTATTTTTATTATGTAATAACTCTTATTTTTATCCTTATTCCTATTCTCATTATCGTAATAACTCTTATTTTTATCCTTATAACTATTATTATTATCGTAATAACTATTATTTTCAGCCTTATTACTATTATTATTATCGTAATAACTCTTATTCTTATCCTTAAAACTATTATTATTATCGTAATAACTCTTATTTTTATCCTTATTACTATTATTATTATCGTAATAACTATTATTTTCAGCCTTATTCCTATTTTTATTATATAATAACTCTTATTTTTATCCTTATTACTATTATTATTATCGTAATAACTATTATTTTGAGCCTTATCACTATTATTATTATATAAATAACTCTTATTTTTATCCTTATTCCTATTTTTATTATGTAATAACTCTTATTTTTATCCTTATTACTATTATTGTTATCGTAATAACTCTTATTTTTATCCTTATTACTATTATCATTATCGTAATAACTCTTATTTTTATCCTTATTTCTATTATTATTATCGTAATAACTCGTATTTTTATCCTTAATACTATTATTATTATCGTAATAACTCTTACTTTTATCCTTATTACTATTATTGTTATCGTAATAACTCTTATTTTTATCCTTATTACTATTATTATTATCATAATAACTCATATTTTTGTCCTTATTTCTCTTATTATTATCATTATAACCATTATTTTCAGCCGTATTCCTATTTTTATTATGTAATAACTCTTATTTTTATCCTTATTTCTATTATTATTATCGTAATAACTCGTATTTTTATCCTTAATACTATTATTATTATCGTAATAACTCTTACTTTTATCCTTATTACTATTATTATTATCGTAATAACTCTTATTTTTATCCTTCTTACTATTATTATTATCGCAATAACTATTATTTTGAGCCTTATCACTATTATTATTATATAAATAACTTTTATTTTTATCCTTATTCCTATTTTTATTATGTAACAACTCTTATTTTTATCCTTATAACTATTATTATTATCATCGTAATAACTCTTATTTTTATCCTTAAAACTATTATTATTATCGTAATAACTCTTACTTTTATCCTTATTTCTATTATTATTATCATTATAACCATTATTTTCTGCCGTATTCCTATTTTTATTATGTAATAACTCTTATTTTTATCCTTATTTCTATTCTCATTATCGTAATAACTCTTATTTTTATCCTTATAACTATTATTATTATCGTAATAACTATTATTTTCAGCCTTATTACTATTATTATTATCGTAATAACTGTTATTTTTATCCTTATTACTATTATTATTATCGTAATAACTATTATTTTTATCCTTATAACTATTATTATTATCGTAATAACTATTATTTTTATCCTTAATACTATTATTATTATCGTAATAACTCTTACTTTTATCCTTATTACTATTATTATTATCGTAATAACTCTTATTTTTATCCTTATTTCTATTATTATTATCATTATAACCATTATTTCCAGCCGTATTCTTATTTCTATTATGTAATAACTCTTATTTTTATCCTTATTTCTATTCTCATTATCGTAATAACTATTATTTTTATCCTTATAACTATTATTATTATCGTAATAACTATTATTTTTATCCTTAATACTATTATTATTATCGTAATAACTCTTACTTTTATCCTTATTACTATTATTATTATCGTAATAACTATTATTTTGAGCCTTATCACTATTATTATTATATAAATAACTCTTATTCTTATCCTTATTCCTATTTTTATTATGTAACAACTCTTATTTTTATCCTTATAACTATTATTATTATCATCGTAATAACTCTTATTTTTATCCATAAAACTATTATTATTATCGTAATAACTCTTATTTTTATCCTTATTACTATTATTATTATCGTAATAACTCTTACTTTTATCCTTATTACTATTATTGTTATCGTAATAACTCTTATTTTTATCCTTATTTCTATTATTATTATCATTATAACCATTATTTTCAGCCGTATTCCTATTTTTATTATGTAATAACTCTTATTTTTATCCTTATTCCTATTCTCATTATCGTAATAACTCTTATTTTTATCCTTATAACTATTATTATTATCGTAATAACTATTATTTTCAGCCTTATTACTATTATTATTATCGTAATAACTCTTATTCTTATCCTTAAAACTATTATTATTATCGTAATAACTCTTATTTTTATCCTTATTACTATTATTATTATCGTAATAACTATTATTTTCAGACTTATTCCTATTTTTATTATATAATAACTCTTATTTTTATCCTTATTACTATTATTATTATCGTAATAACTATTATTTTGAGCCTTATCACTATTATTATTACATAAATAACTCTTATTTTTATCCTTATTCCTATTTTTATTATGTAATAACTCTTATTTTTATCCTTATTACTATTATTATTATCGTAATAACTCTTACTTTTATCCTTATTACTATTATCATTATCGTAATAACTCTTATTTTTATCCTTATTTCTATTATTATTATCATTATAACCATTATTTCCAGCCGTATTCTTATTTCTATTATGTAATAACTCTTATTTTTATCCTTATTTCTATTCTTATTATCGTAATAACTTTTATTTTTATCCTTATAACTATTATTATTATCGTAATAACTCTTATTTTTATCCTTAAAACTATTATTATTATCGTAATAACTCTTACTTTTATCCTTATTACTATTATTGTTATCGTAATAACTCTTATTTTTATCCTTATTTCTATTATTATTATCATTATAACCATTATTTTCAGCCTTATTCCTATTTTTATTATGTAATAACTCTTATTTTTATCCTTATTTCTATTATTATTATCGTAATAACTCGTATTTTTATCCTTAATACTATTATTATTATCGTAATAACTCTTACTTTTATCCTTATTACTATTATTATTATGTAATAACTCTTATTTTCATCCTTATTTCTATTATTATTATCGTTATAACCATTATTTTCAGCCTTATTGCTATTTTTATTATGTAATAACTCTTATTTTTATCCTTATTTCTATTATTATTATCGTAATAACTCGTATTTTTATCCTTAATACTATTATTATTATCGTAATAACTCTTACTTTTATCCTTATTACTATTATTATTATGTAATAACTCTTATTTTTATCCTTATTTCTATTATTATTATCGTTATAACCATTATTTTCAGCCTTATTCCTATTTTTATTATGTAATAACTCTTATTTATATCCTTATTTCTATTATTATTATCATAATAACTCGTATTTTTATCCTTAATACTATTATTATTATCGTAATATCTCTTACTTTTATCCTTATTACTATTATTATTATCGTAATAACTCTTATTTTTATCCTTATTACTATTATTATTATCGTAATAACTCTTACTTTTATCCTTATTTCTATTATTATTATCATTATAACCATTATTTTCTGCCGTATTCCTATTTTTATTATGTAATAACTCTGATTTTTATCCTTATTTCTATTCTCATTATCGTAATAACTCTTATTTTTATCCTTATAACTATTATTATTATCGTAATAACTATTATTTTCAGCCTTATTACTATTATTATTATCGTAATAACTGTTATTTTTATCCTTATTACTATTATTATTATCGTAATAACTATTATTTTAATCCTTATTCCTCTTTTTATTATCGTATTAACTCTTACTTTTATACTTATTACTATAATTATTATCGTAATAACTCTTATTTTTATCCTTATTACTATTATTGTTATCGTAATAACTCTTATTTTTATCCTTATTACTATTATCATTATCGTAATAACTCTTATTTTTATCCTTATTTCTATTATTATTATCGTAATAACTCGTATTTTTATCCTTAATACTATTATTATTATCGTAATAACTCTTACTTTTATCCTTATTACTATTATTGTTATCGTAATAACTCTTATTTTTATCCTTATTACTATCATTATTATCATAATAACTCTTATTTTTATGCTTATTACTATTATTGTTATCGTAATAACTATTATTTTCAGCCTCATCACTATTATTATTATCGTAATACCTCTTACTTTTATCCTTAACACTATTATTATTATCGTAATAACTCTTATTTTTATCCTTATTTCTATTGTTATTATCATTATAACCATTATTTTCAGCCTTATTCCTATTTTTATTATGTAATAACTCTTATTTTTATCGTTATTTCTATTATTATTATCGTAATAACTCTGATTTTTATCCTGATTTCTATTATTATTATCATTAATACCATTATTTTCAGCCTTATTCCTATTTTTATTATGTAATAACTCTTATTTTTATCCTTATTTCTATTATTATTATCGTAATAACTCGTATTTTTATCCTTAATACTATTATTATTATCGTAATAACTCTTACTTTTATCCTTATTACTATTATTATTATGTAATAACTCTTATTTTTATCCTTACTTCTATTATTATTATCGTTATAACCATTATTTTCAGCCTTATTCCTATTTTTATTATGTAATAACTCTTATTTATATCCTTATTTCTATTATTATTATCGTAATAACTCGTATTTTTATCCTTAATACTATTATTATTATCGTAATAACTCTTACTTTTATCCTTATTACTATTATTATTATCGTAATAACTCTTATTTTTATCCTTATTTCTATTGTTATTATCATTATAACCATTATTTTCAGCCTTATTCCTATTTTTATTATGTAATAACTCTTATTTTTATCGTTATTTCTATTATTATTATCGTAATAACTCTGATTTTTATCCTGATTTCTATTATTATTATCATTAATACCATTATTTTCAGCCTTATTCCTATTTTTATTATGTAATAACTCTTATTTTTATCCTTATTTCTATTATTATTATCGTAATAACTCGTATTTTTATCCTTAATACTATTATTATTATCGTAATAACTCTTACTTTTATCCTTATTACTATTATTATTATGTAATAACTCTTATTTTTATCCTTACTTCTATTATTATTATCGTTATAACCATTATTTTCAGCCTTATTCCTATTTTTATTATGTAATAACTCTTATTTATATCCTTATTTCTATTATTATTATCGTAATAACTCGTATTTTTATCCTTAATACTATTATTATTATCGTAATAACTCTTACTTTTATCCTTATTACTATTATTGTTATCGTAATAACTCTTATTTTTATCCTTATTTCTATTATTATTATCATTATAACCATTATTTTCAGCCGTATTCCTATTTTTATTATGTAATAACTCTTATTTTTATCCTTATTCCTATTCTCATTATCGTAATAACTCTTATTTTTATCCTTATAACTATTATTATTATCGTAATAACTATTATTTTCAGCCTTATTACTATTATTATTATCGTAATAACTCTTATTCTTATCCTTAAAACTATTATTATTATCGTAATAACTCTTATTTTTATCCTTATTACTATTATTATTATCGTAATAACTATTATTTTCAGACTTATTCCTATTTTTATTATATAATAACTCTTATTTTTATCCTTATTACTATTATTATTATCGTAATAACTATTATTTTGAGCCTTATCACTATTATTATTATATAAATAACTCTTACTTTTATCCTTATTCCTATTTTTATTATGTAATAACTCTTACTTTTATCCTTATTCCTATTTTTATTATCGTAATAACTCTTATTTTTATCCTTATTACTATTATTATTATCGTAATAACCATTATTTTCAGCCTTATTCCTATTTTTATTATGTAATAACTCTTATTTTTATCGTTATTTCTATTATTATTATCGTAATAACTCTGATTTTTATCCTGATTTCTATTATTATTATCATTAATACCATTATTTTCAGCCTTATTCCTATTTTTATTATGTAATAACTCTTATTTTTATCCTTATTTCTATTATTATTATCGTAATAACTCGTATTTTTATCCTTAATACTATTATTATTATCGTAATAACTCTTACTTTTATCCTTATTACTATTATTATTATGTAATAACTCTTATTTTTATCCTTACTTCTATTATTATTATCGTTATAACCATTATTTTCAGCCTTATTCCTATTTTTATTATGTAATAACTCTTATTTATATCCTTATTTCTATTATTATTATCGTAATAACTCGTATTTTTATCCTTAATACTATTATTATTATCGTAATAACTCTTACTTTTATCCTTATTACTATTATTGTTATCGTAATAACTCTTATTTTTATCCTTATTTCTATTATTATTATCATTATAACCATTATTTTCAGCCGTATTCCTATTTTTATTATGTAATAACTCTTATTTTTATCCTTATTCCTATTCTCATTATCGTAATAACTCTTATTTTTATCCTTATAACTATTATTATTATCGTAATAACTATTATTTTCAGCCTTATTACTATTATTATTATCGTAATAACTCTTATTCTTATCCTTAAAACTATTATTATTATCGTAATAACTCTTATTTTTATCCTTATTACTATTATTATTATCGTAATAACTATTATTTTCAGACTTATTCCTATTTTTATTATATAATAACTCTTATTTTTATCCTTATTACTATTATTATTATCGTAATAACTATTATTTTGAGCCTTATCACTATTATTATTATATAAATAACTCTTACTTTTATCCTTATTCCTATTTTTATTATGTAATAACTCTTATTTTTATCCTTATTACTATTATTATTATCGTAATAACTCTTACTTTTATCCTTATTACTATTATCATTATCGTAATAACTCTTATTTTTATCCTTATTTCTATTATTATTATCATTATAACCATTATTTCCAGCCGTATTCTTATTTCTATTATGTAATAACTCTGAATTTTTATCCTTATTTCTATTCTCATTATCGTAATAACTATTATTTTTATCCTTATAACTATTATTATTATCGTAATAACTACTATTTTTATCCTTAATACTATTATTATTATCGTAATAACTCTTACTTTTATCCTTATTACTATTATTATTATCGTAATAACTCTTATCTTTATCCTTATTTCTATTCTCATTATCGTAATAACTCTTACTTTTATCCTTATTACTATTATCATTATCGTAATAACTCTTATTTTTATCCTTATTTCTATTATTATTATCATTATAAGTATTATTTCCAGCCGTATTCCTATTTTTATTATGTAATAACTCTTATTTTTATCCTTATTTCTATTCTTATTATCGTAATAACTTTTATTTTTATCCTTATAACTATTATTATTATCGTAATAACTCTTATTTTTATCCTTAAAACTATTATTATTATCGTAATAACTCTTACTTTTATCCTTATTACTATTATTGTTATCGTAATAACTCTTATTTTTATCCTTATTTCTATTATTATTATCATTATAACCATTATTTTCAGCCTTATTCCTATTTTTATTATGTAATAACTCTTATTTTTATCCTTATTTCTATTATTATTATCGTAATAACTCGTATTTTTATCCTTAATACTATTATTATTATCGTAATAACTCTTACTTTTATCCTTATTACTATTATTATTATGTAATAACTCTTATTTTCATCCTTATTTCTATTATTATTATCGTTATAACCATTATTTTCAGCCTTATTGCTATTTTTATTATGTAATAACTCTTATTTTTATCCTTATTTCTATTATTATTATCGTAATAACTCGTATTTTTATCCTTAATACTATTATTATTATCGTAATAACTCTTACTTTTATCCTTATTACTATTATTATTATGTAATAACTCTTATTTTTATCCTTATTTCTATTATTATTATCGTTATAACCATTATTTTCAGCCTTATTCCTATTTTTATTATGTAATAACTCTTATTTATATCCTTATTTCTATTATTATTATCATAATAACTCGTATTTTTATCCTTAATACTATTATTATTATCGTAATATCTCTTACTTTTATTCTTATTACTATTATTATTATCGTAATAACTGTTATTTTTATCCTTATTACTATTATTATTATCGTAATAACTCTTACTTTTATCCTTATTTCTATTATTATTATCATTATAACCATTATTTTCTGCCGTATTCCTATTTTTATTATGTAATAACTCTTATTTTTATCCTTATTTCTATTCTCATTATCGTAATAACTCTTATTTTTATCCTTATAACTATTATTATTATCGTAATAACTATTATTTTCAGCCTTATTACTATTATTATTATCGTAATAACTGTTATTTTTATCCTTATTACTATTATTATTATCGTAATAACTATTATTTTAATCCTTATTCCTCTTTTTATTATCGTATTAACTCTTACTTTTATACTTATTACTATTATTATTATCGTAATAACTCTTATTTTTATCCTTATTACTATTATTGTTATCGTAATAACTCTTATTTTTATCCTTATTACTATTATCATTATCGTAATAACTCTTATTTTTATCCTTATTTCTATTATTATTATCGTAATAACTCGTATTTTTATCCTTAATACTATTATTATTATCGTAATAACTCTTACTTTTATCCTTATTACTATTATTGTTATCGTAATAACTCTTATTTTTATCCTTATTACTATCATTATTATCATAATAACTCATATTTTTGTCCTTATTTCTCTTATTATTATCATTATAACCATTATTTTCAGCCGTATTCCTATTTTTATTATGTAATAACTCTTATTTTTATCCTTATTTCTATTATTATTATCGTAATAACTCGTATTTTTATCCTTAATACTATTATTATTATCGTAATAACTCTTATTTTTATCCTTATAACTATTATTATTATCGTAATAACTATTATTTTCAGCCTTATTCCTATTTTTCTTATATAATAACTCTTATTTTTATCCTTATTACTATTATTATTATCGTAATAACTATTATTTTGAGCCTTATCACTATTACTATTATATAAATAACTCTTATTTTTATACTTATTCCTATTTTTAATATGTAATAACTCTTATTTTTATCCTTATTACTATTATTATTATCGTAATAACTCCTACTTTTATCCATATTACTATTATCATTATCGTAATAACTCTTATTTTTATCCTTATTTCTATTATTATTATCATTATAACCATTATTTCCAGCCGTATTCTTATTTTTATTATGTAATAACTCTTATTTTTATCCTTATTTGTATTCTTATTATCGTAATAACTATTATTTTTATCCTTATAACTATTATTATTATCATTATAACCATTATTTCCAGCCGTATTCCTATTTTTATTATGTAATAACTCTTATTTTTATCCTTATTTCTATTCTCATTATCGTAATAACTCTTACTTTTATCCTTATTACTATTATCATTATCGTAATAACTCTTATTTTTATCCTTATTTCTAGTATTGTTATCATTATAAGTATTATTTCCAGCCGTATTCCTATTTTTATTATGTAATAACTCTTATTTTTATTCTTATTTCTATTCTTATTATCGTAATAACTTTTATTTTTATCCTTATAACTATTATTATTATCGTAATAACTCTTATTTTTATCCACAAAACTATTATTATTATCGTAATAACTCTTACTTTTATCCTTATTACTATTATTATTATGTAATAACTCTTATTTTTATCCTTATTTCTATTATTATTATCGTTATAACCATTATTTTCAGCCTTATTCCTATTTTTATTATGTAATAACTCTTATTTATATCCTTATTTCTATTATTATTATCGTAATAACTCGTATTTTTATCCTTAATACTATTATTATTATCGTAATAACTCTTACTTTTATCCTTATTACTATTATTATTATCGTAATAACTCTTATTTTTATCCTTATTACTATTATTATTATCGTAAAAACTCTTACTTTTATCCTTATTTCTATTATTATTATCATTATAACCATTATTTTCAGCCGTATACCTATTTTTATTATGTAATAACTCTTACTTTTATCCTTATTTCTATTCTCATTATCGTATTAACTCTTATTTTTATCCTTATTACTATTATTATTATCGTAATAACTATTATTTTGAGCCTTATCACTATTATTATTATATAAATAACTCTTATTTTTATCCTTATTCCTATTTTTATTATGTAATAACTCTTATTTTTATCCTTATAACTATTATTATTATCATCGTAATAACTCTTATTTTTATCCTTAAAACTATTATTATTATCGTAATAACTCTTATTTTTATCCTTATTACTATTATTATTATCGTAATAACTCTTACTTTTATCCTTATTACTATTATTGTTATCGTAATAACTCTTATTTTTATCCTTATTTCTATTATTATTATCATTATAACCATTATTTTCAGCCGTATTCCTATTTTTATTATGTAATAACTCTTATTTTTATCCTTATTTCTATTCTCATTATCGTAATAACTCTTATTTTTATCCTTATAACTATTATTATTATCGTAATAACTATTATTTTCAGCCTTATTACTATTATTATTGTCGTAATAACTCTTATTCTTATCCTTAAAACTATTATTATTATCGTAATAACTCTTATTTTTATCCTTATTACTATTATTATTATCGTAATAACTATTATTTTCAGCCTTATTCCTATTTTTATTATATAATAACTCTTATTTTTATCCTTATTACTATTATTATTATCGTAATAACTATTATTTAGAGCCTTATCACTATTATTATTATATAAATAACTCTTATTTTTATCCTTATTCCTATTTTTATTATATAATAACTCTTATTTTTATCCTTATAACTATTATTATTATCGTAATAACTCTTACTTTTATCCTTATTACTATTATCATTATCGTAATAACTCTTATTTTTATCCTTATTTCTACTATTATTATATAAATAACTCTTATTTTTATCCTTAAAACTATTATTATTATCGTAATATCTCCTACTTCTATCCTTATTACTATTATTATTATCGTAATAACTCTTATTTTTATCCTTATTTCTATTATTATTATCATTATAACCATTATTTTCAGCCTTATTCCTATTTTTATTATGTAATAACTCTTATTTTTATCCTTATTTCTATTATTATTATCGTAATAACTCGTATTTTTATCCTTAATACTATTATTATTATCGTAATAACTCTTACTTTTATCCTTATTACTATTATTATTATGTAATAACTCTTATTTTTATCCTTATTTCTATTATTATTATCGTTATAACCATTATTTTCAGCCTTATTCCTATTTTTATTATGTTATAACTCTTATTTTTATCCTTATTTCTATTCTCATTATCGTAATAACTCTTACTTTTATCCTTATTACTATTATCATTATCGTAATAACTCTTATTTTTATCCTTATTTCTAGTATTGTTATCATTATAAGTATTATTTCCAGCCGTATTCCTATTTTTATTATGTAATAACTCTTATTTTTATTCTTATTTCTATTCTTATTATCGTAATAACTTTTATTTTTATCCTTATAACTATTATTATTATCGTAATAACTCTTATTTTTATCCACAAAACTATTATTATTATCGTAATAACTCTTACTTTTATCCTTATTACTATTATTATTATGTAATAACTCTTATTTTTATCCTTATTTCTATTATTATTATCGTTATAACCATTATTTTCAGCCTTATTCCTATTTTTATTATGTAATAACTCTTATTTATATCCTTATTTCTATTATTATTATCGTAATAACTCGTATTTTTATCCTTAATACTATTATTATTATCGTAATAACTCTTACTTTTATCCTTATTACTATTATTATTATCGTAATAACTCTTACTTTTATCCTTATTACTATTATTGTTATCGTAATAACTCTTATTTTTATCCTTATTTCTATTATTATTATCATTATAACCATTATTTTCAGCCGTATTCCTATTTTTATTATGTAATAACTCTTATTTTTATCCTTATTTCTATTCTCATTATCGTAATAACTCTTATTTTTATCCTTATAACTATTATTATTATCGTAATAACTATTATTTTCAGCCTTATTACTATTATTATTGTCGTAATAACTCTTATTCTTATCCTTAAAACTATTATTATTATCGTAATAACTCTTATTTTTATCCTTATTACTATTATTATTATCGTAATAACTATTATTTTCAGCCTTATTCCTATTTTTATTATATAATAACTCTTATTTTTATCCTTATTACTATTATTATTATCGTAATAACTATTATTTAGAGCCTTATCAGTATTATTATTATATAAATAACTCTTATTTTTATCCTTATTCCTATTTTTATTATATAATAACTCTTATTTTTATCCTTATAACTATTATTATTATCGTAATAACTCTTACTTTTATCCTTATTACTATTATCATTATCGTAATAACTCTTATTTTTATCCTTATTTCTACTATTATTATATAAATAACTCTTATTTTTATCCTTAAAACTATTATTATTATCGTAATATCTCCTACTTCTATCCTTATTACTATTATTATTATCGTAATAACTCTTATTTTTATCCTTATTTCTATTATTATTATCATTATAACCATTATTTTCAGCCTTATTCCTATTTTTATTATGTAATAACTCTTATTTTTATCCTTATTTCTATTATTATTATCGTAATAACTCGTATTTTTATCCTTAATACTATTATTATTATCGTAATAACTCTTACTTTTATCCTTATTACTATTATTATTATGTAATAACTCTTATTTTTATCCTTATTTCTATTATTATTATCGTTATAACCATTATTTTCAGCCTTATTCCTATTTTTATTATGTTATAACTCTTATTTTTATCCTTATTTCTATTCTCATTATCGTAATAACTCTTACTTTTATCCTTATTACTATTATCATTATCGTAATAACTCTTATTTTTATCCTTATTTCTAGTATTGTTATCATTATAAGTATTATTTCCAGCCGTATTCCTATTTTTATTATGTAATAACTCTTATTTTTATTCTTATTTCTATTCTTATTATCGTAATAACTTTTATTTTTATCCTTATAACTATTATTATTATCGTAATAACTCTTATTTTTATCCACAAAACTATTATTATTATCGTAATAACTCTTACTTTTATCCTTATTACTATTATTATTATGTAATAACTCTTATTTTTATCCTTATTTCTATTATTATTATCGTTATAACCATTATTTTCAGCCTTATTCCTATTTTTATTATGTAATAACTCTTATTTATATCCTTATTTCTATTATTATTATCGTAATAACTCTTACTTTTATCCTTATTTCTATTATTATTATCATTATAACCATTATTTTCTGCCGTATTCCTATTTTTATTATGTAATAACTCTTATTTTTATCCTTATTTCTATTCTCATTATCGTAATAACTCTTATTTTTATCCTTATAACTATTATTATTATCGTAATAACTATTATTTTCAGCCTTATTACTATTATTATTATCGTAATAACTGTTATTTTTATCCTTATTACTATTATTATTATCGTAATAACTATTATTTTAATCCTTATTCCTCTTTTTATTATCGTATTAACTCTTACTTTTATACTTATTACTATTATTATTATCGTAATAACTCTTATTTTTATCCTTACTACTATTATTGTTATCGTAATAACTCTTATTTTTATCCTTATTACTATTATCATTATCGTAATAACTCTTATTTTTATCCTTATTTCTATTATTATTATCGTAATAACTCGTATTTTTATCCTTAATACTATTATTATTATCGTAATAACTCTTACTTTTATCCTTATTACTATTATTGTTATCGTAATAACTCTTATTTTTATCCTTATTACTATCATTATTATCATAATAACTCATATTTTTGTCCTTATTTCTCTTATTATTATCATTATAACCATTATTTTCAGCCGTATTCCTATTTTTATTATGTAATAACTCTTATTTTTATCCTTATTTCTATTATTATTATCGTAATAACTCGTATTTTTATCCTTAATACTATTATTATTATCGTAATAACTCTTACTTTTATCCTTATTACTATTATTATTATCGTAATAACTCTTATTTTTATGCTTATTACTATTATTGTTATCGTAATAACTATTATTTTCAGCCTCATCACTATTATTATTATCGTAATACCTCTTACTTTTATCCTTAACACTATTATTATTATCGTAATAACTCTTATTTTTATCCTTATTTCTATTGTTATTATCATTATAACCATTATTTTCAGCCTTATTCCTATTTTTATTATGTAATAACTCTTATTTTTATCGTTATTTCTATTATTATTATCGTAATAACTCTGATTTTTATCCTGATTTCTATTATTATTATCATTAATACCATTATTTTCAGCCTTATTCCTATTTTTATTATGTAATAACTCTTATTTTTATCCTTATTTCTATTATTATTATCGTAATAACTCGTATTTTTATCCTTAATACTATTATTATTATCGTAATAACTCTTACTATTATCCTTATTACTATTATTATTATGTAATAACTCTTATTTTTATCCTTACTTCTATTATTATTATCGTTATAACCATTATTTTCAGCCTTATTCCTATTTTTATTATGTAATAACTCTTATTTATATCCTTATTTCTATTATTATTATCGTAATAACTCGTATTTTTATCCTTAATACTATTATTATTATCGTAATAACTCTTACTTTTATCCTTATTACTATTATTATTATCGTAATAACTCTTATTTTTATCCTTATTACTATTATTATTATCGTAATAACTCTTACTTTTATCCTTATTTCTATTATTATTATCATTATAACCATTATTTTCAGCCGTATTCCTATTTTTATTATGTAATAACTCTTATTTTTATCCTTACTTCTATTCTCATTATCGTAATAACTCTTATTTTTATCCTTATAACTATTATTATTATCGTAATAACTATTATTTTCAGCCTTATTCCTATTTTTCTTATATAATAACTCTTATTTTTATCCTTATTACTATTATTATTATCGTAATAACTATTATTTTGAGCCTTATCACTATTACTATTATATAAATAACTCTTATTTTTATACTTATTCCTATTTTTAATATGTAATAACTCTTATTTTTATCCTTATTACTATTATTATTATCGTAATAACTCCTACTTTTATCCATATTACTATTATCATTATCGTAATAACTCTTATTTTTATCCTTATTTCTATTATTATTATCATTATAACCATTATTTCCAGCCGTATTCTTATTTTTATTATGTAATAACTCTTATTTTTATCCTTATTTGTATTCTTATTATCGTAATAACTATTATTTTTATCCTTATAACTATTATTATTATCATTATAACCATTATTTCCAGCCGTATTCCTATTTTTATTATGTAATAACTCTTATTTTTATCCTTATTTCTATTCTCATTATCGTAATAACTCTTACTTTTATCCTTATTACTATTATCATTATCGTAATAACTCTTATTTTTATCCTTATTTCTAGTATTGTTATCATTATAAGTATTATTTCCAGCCGTATTCCTATTTTTATTATGTAATAACTCTTATTTTTATTCTTATTTCTATTCTTATTATCGTAATAACTTTTATTTTTATCCTTATAACTATTATTATTATCGTAATAACTCTTATTTTTATCCACAAAACTATTATTATTGTCGTAATAACTCTTACTTTTATCCTTATTACTATTATTATTATGTAATAACTCTTATTTTTATCCTTATTTCTATTATTATTATCGTTATAACCATTATTTTCAGCCTTATTCCTATTTTTATTATGTAATAACTCTTATTTATATCCTTATTTCTATTATTATTATCGTAATAACTCGTATTTTTATCCTTAATACTATTATTATTATCGTAATAACTCTTACTTTTATCCTTATTACTATTATTATTATCGTAATAACTCTTATTTTTATCCTTATTACTATTATTATTATCGTAAAAACTCTTACTTTTATCCTTATTTCTATTATTATTATCATTATAACCATTATTTTCAGCCGTATACCTATTTTTATTATGTAATAACTCTTACTTTTATCCTTATTTCTATTCTCATTATCGTATTAACTCTTATTTTTATCCTTATTACTATTATTATTATCGTAATAACTATTATTTTGAGCCTTATCACTATTATTATTATATAAATAACTCTTATTTTTATCCTTATTCCTATTTTTATTATGTAATAACTCTTATTTTTATCCTTATAACTATTATTATTATCATCGTAATAACTCTTATTTTTATCCTTAAAACTATTATTATTATCGTAATAACTCTTATTTTTATCCTTATTACTATTATTATTATCGTAATAACTCTTACTTTTATCCTTATTACTATTATTGTTATCGTAATAACTCTTATTTTTATCCTTATTTCTATTATTATTATCATTATAACCATTATTTTCAGCCGTATTCCTATTTTTATTATGTAATAACTCTTATTTTTATCCTTATTTCTATTCTCATTATCGTAATAACTCTTATTTTTATCCTTATAACTATTATTATTATCGTAATAACTATTATTTTCAGCCTTATTACTATTATTATTGTCGTAATAACTCTTATTCTTATCCTTAAAACTATTATTATTATCGTAATAACTCTTATTTTTATCCTTATTACTATTATTATTATCGTAATAACTATTATTTTCAGCCTTATTCCTATTTTTATTATATAATAACTCTTATTTTTATCCTTATTACTATTATTATTATCGTAATAACTATTATTTAGAGCCTTATCAGTATTATTATTATATAAATAACTCTTATTTTTATCCTTATTCCTATTTTTATTATATAATAACTCTTATTTTTATCCTTATAACTATTATTATTATCGTAATAACTCTTACTTTTATCCTTAACACTATTATTATTATCGTAATAACTCTTATTTTTATCCTTATTTCTATTATTATTATCGTAATAACTATTATTTTCA
This sequence comes from Megachile willughbiella, assembly GCA_945859595.2. Classification (NCBI taxonomy): domain Eukaryota; kingdom Metazoa; phylum Arthropoda; class Insecta; order Hymenoptera; family Megachilidae; genus Megachile; species Megachile willughbiella. The sequence goes on from CAMAOD020000063.1 coordinate 49,065, forward strand.
GCCTTATTACTATTATTATTGTCGTAATAACTCTTATTCTTATCCTTAAAACTATTATTATTATCGTAATAACTCTTATTTTTATCCTTATTACTATTATTATTATCGTAATAACTATTATTTTCAGCCTTATTCCTATTTTTATTATATAATAACTCTTATTTTTATCCTTATTACTATTATTATTATCGTAATAACTATTATTTAGAGCCTTATCAGTATTATTATTATATAAATAACTCTTATTTTTATCCTTATTCCTATTTTTATTATATAATAACTCTTATTTTTATCCTTATAACTATTATTATTATCGTAATAACTCTTACTTTTATCCTTATTACTATTATCATTATCGTAATAACTCTTATTTTTATCCTTATTTCTACTATTATTATATAAATAACTCTTATTTTTATCCTTAAAACTATTATTATTATCGTAATATCTCCTACTTCTATCCTTATTACTATTATTATTATCGTAATAACTCTTATTTTTATCCTTATTTCTATTATTATTATCATTATAACCATTATTTTCAGCCTTATTCCTATTTTTATTATGTAATAACTCTTATTTTTATCCTTATTTCTATTATTATTATCGTAATAACTCGTATTTTTATCCTTAATACTATTATTATTATCGTAATAACTCTTACTTTTATCCTTATTACTATTTTTATTATGTAATAACTCTTATTTTTATCCTTATTTCTATTATTATTATCGTTATAACCATTATTTTCAGCCTTATTCCTATTTTTATTATGTTATAACTCTTATTTTTATCCTTATTTCTATTCTCATTATCGTAATAACTCTTACTTTTATCCTTATTACTATTATCATTATCGTAATAACTCTTATTTTTATCCTTATTTCTAGTATTGTTATCATTATAAGTATTATTTCCAGCCGTATTCCTATTTTTATTATGTAATAACTCTTATTTTTATTCTTATTTCTATTCTTATTATCGTAATAACTTTTATTTTTATCCTTATAACTATTATTATTATCGTAATAACTCTTATTTTTATCCACAAAACTATTATTATTATCGTAATAACTCTTACTTTTATCCTTATTACTATTATTATTATGTAATAACTCTTATTTTTATCCTTATTTCTATTATTATTATCGTTATAACCATTATTTTCAGCCTTATTCCTATTTTTATTATGTAATAACTCTTATTTATATCCTTATTTCTATT
>CAMAOD020000064.1:0-112870 GCA_945859595.2 Megachile willughbiella
TATCGATAAAATTGAAAAAATTGAACAAATTGAGAAAATTGAAAAAATTGAAAAAATTGAAAAAATTGAAAAAATTGAAAAAATTGAAAAAATTGAAAAAATTGAAAAAAATTGATAAAATTTGAAAAATTTGAAAATTTTGAAAAATTCAAAAAATTGCAAAAATCGATAAAACTGATAATATTGATAATGTTCACAATGTTGATAATAGCAACAATGTTGATAGGATCAATAAAGTTGAAAAAATTGAAGAAATTTGAAAAATTTGAAAAATTCATGAAATTGAAAAAATCGATAAAACTGATAATATTCATAATATTCACAATGTTGATGATAGCAACAATGCTGATAATATCGATAAAATTGAAAAAATTTGAAAAATTTGAAAAATTCAAAAAATTGAAAAAATCGATAAAACTGATAATATTGATAATACTGATAATATTCATAATGTTGATGATAGCAACAATGTTGATAATATCGATAAAATTGAAAAAATTGAAGAAACTTGAAAAATTCAAAAAATTGAAAAAATCGATAAAACTGATAATATTGATGATACTGGTAATATTCACAATGTTGATAATAGCAACAATGTTGATAATATCGATAAAATTGAAAAAATTGAAAAAATTGAAAAAATTGAAACAATTTGAAAAATTCAAAAAATTGAAAAAATCGATAAAACTGATAATATGGATAATATCCACAATGTTGATAATAGCAACAATGTTGATAGGATCGATAAAGTTGAAAAATTTGAAAAAATTTGAAAAATTCAAAAAATCGATAAAACTGATAATATTGATAACACTGATAATATTCACAATGTTGATAATAGCAACAATGTTGATAATATCGATAAAATTGAAAAAAATTGAAAATATTGAAAAAATTGAAAAAATTGAAAAAATTGAAAAAATTGAAACAATTTGAAAAATTCAAAAAATTGAAAAAATCGATAAAACTGATAATATGGATAATATTCACAATGTTGATAATAGCCACAATGTTGATAATATCGATAAAATTGAAAAAATTGAAAAAATTTAAAAATTGAAAAAATTTGAAAAATTCAAAAAATTGAAAAAATCGAAAAAAATCGATAAAACTGATAATATTGATAATACTGATAATATTCACAATGTTGATAATATCGATAAAATTGAAAAAAATTGAAAAAAAAAAAAAATTTAAAAATTGAAGAAATTTGAAAAATTTGAAAAATTCAAAAATTGAAAAAATCGATAAAACTGATAATATTGATAATATTCACAATGTTGATGATAGCAACAATGTTGATAATATCGATAAAATTGAAAAAATTGAAGAAATTTGAAAAATTCGAAAAAATTGAAAAAATCGATAAAACTGATAATATTGATGATACTGATAATATTCACAATGTTGATAATAGCAACAATGTTGATAATATCGATAAAATTGAAAAAATTGAAAAAATTGAGAAAATTGAAAAAATTGAAAAAATTGAAAAAATTGAAAAAATTGAAAAAATTGAAAAAATTGAAAAAATTGAAAAAATTGAAAAAATTGATAAAATTTGAAAAATTTGAAAATTTTGAAAAATTCAAAAAATTGCAAAAATCGATAAAACTGATAATATTGATAATGTTCACAATGTTGATAATAGCAACAATGTTGATAGGATCAATAAAGTTGAAAAAATTGAAGAAATTTGAAAAATTTGAAAAATTCATGAAATTGAAAAAATCGATAAAACTGATAATATTCATAATATTCACAATGTTGATGATAGCAACAATGCTGATAATATCGATAAAATTGAAAAAATTTGAAAAATTTGAAAAATTCAAAAAATTGAAAAAATCGATAAAACTGATAATATTGATAATATTCACAATGTTGATGATGGCAACAATGTTGATAATATCGATAAAATTGAAAAAATTGAAAAAATTGAGAAAATTGAAAAGATTGAAAAAATTGAAAAAATTGAAAAAATTGAAAAAATTGAAAAAATTGAAAAAATTTGAAAAATTCAAAACATTGAAAAGATCGATAAAACTGATAATATTGATAATACTGATAATATTCACAATGTTGATGATAGCAACAATGTTGATAGGATCGATGAAATTGAAAAAATTGAAGAAATTTGAAAAATTTGAAAAATTCAAAGAATTGAAAAAATCGATAAAACTGATAATATTGATGAGGGGGTGTCCCACTTGGACGTCGACCGATAGGACGGTCCCGTTTGGATGCGTCCCGTTTGGACGCGTCCCGATTGGACGTATTCTAATTCGAAGCGGTGCCGATTGAACACTAATTTAGCTTATGATACGCTATGTTGGGCTGAGTTAGGCTATGTTAGGTTGAGTTAGGCTATTTTATTGTTCTGTTAGGCCTGGTTAGGTCTTATCTGCACCGTTTCGATTTGGAACGCGTCCAATCGGGACGCGTCCAATCGGGACGCGTCCAAACGGTCGACGTCCAAGTGGGCATCACTCTATTGATGATACTGATAACATTCACAATGTTGATGATAGCAACAATGTTGATAATATCGATAAAATTGAAAAAATTGAAGAACTTTGAAAAATTCAAAAAATTGAAAAAATCGATAAAACTGATAATATTGATGATACTGATAATATTCACAATGTTGATAATAGCAACAATGTTGATAATATCGATAAAATTGAAAAAATTGAAAAAATTGAAAAAATTGAAAAAATTTGAAAAATTCCAAAAATTGAAAAAATCAATAAAACTGATAATATTGATAATATCCACAATGTTGATAATAGCAACAATGTTGATAGGATCGATAAAGTTGAAAAAATTGAAGAAATTTGAAAAATTTGAAAAATTCAAAAATTTGAAAAAATCAATAAAACTGATAATATTGATAATACTGATAATATTCACAATGTTGATAATAGCAACAATGTTGATAATATCGATAATATTTAAAAAATTTGAAAAATTCAAAAAATTGAAGAAATCGATAAAACTGATAATATTGATAATATTCACAATGTTGATGATAGCAACAATGTTGATAGGATCGATAAAGTTGAAAAAATTGAAGAAATTTGAAAAATTTGAAAAATTCAAAAATTTGAAAAAATCGATAAAACTGATAATATTGATAATACTGATAATATTCACAATGTTGATAATAGCAACAATGTTGATAATATCGATAATATTTAAAAAATTGATAAAATTTGAAAAATTTGAAAAATTCAAAAAATTGAAGAAATCGATAAAACTGATAATATTGATAATATTCACAAAGTTGATGATAGCAACAATGTTGATAGGATCGATAAAGTTGACAAAAATGAAAAAATTGAAAAAACTGAGAAAATTGAAAAAATCGATAAAACTGATAATATTGATAATATTCACAATGTTGATAATAGCAACAACAATGTTGATAATATCGATAAAATTGAAAAAATTGAAAAATTTGAAAAAATTGAAAAAATTGAAAAAATTGAAAAAATTGAAAAAATTGAAAAAATTTGAAAAATTTGAGAATTTTGAAAAATTCAAAAAATTGAAAAAATCGATAAAACTGATAATATTGATAATACTTATAATATTCACAATGTTGATAATAGCAACAATCTTGATAATATCGATAAAATTGAAAAAATTGAAAAAATTGAAAAAATTTGAAAAATTTGAAAAATTTAAAAAAATTGAAAAAATCGATAAAACTTATAATATTGATAATATTCACAATGTTGATGATAGCAACAATGTTGATAGGATCGATAAAGTTGAAAAAATTGAAAAAATTTGAAAAATTTAAAAAAATTGATAAAATTTGAAAAATTGGAAAAATCGATAAAACTGATAATATTGATAATATTCACAATGTTGATAATAGCAACAATGTTGATAATATCGATAAAATTGAAAAAATTGGAAAAATTGAAAAAATCGATAAAACTGATAATATTGATAATATTCACAATGTTGATGATAGCAACAATGTTGATAATATCGATAAAATTGAAAAAATTGAAAAAATCGATAAAACTGATAATATGGATAATATCCACAATGTTGATAATAGCAACAATGTTGATAGGATCGATAAAGTTGAAAAATTTGAAAAATTTGAAAAATTCAAAAAATCGATAAAACTGATAATATTGATAATACTGATAATATTCACAATGTTGATAATAGCCACAATGTTGATAATATCGATAAAATTGAAAAAATTGAAAAAATTTAAAAATTGAAAAAATTTGAAAAATTCAAAAAATTGAAAAAATCGAAAAAATCGATAAAACTGATAATATTGATAATACTGATAATATTCACAATGTTGATAATATCGATAAAATTGAAAAAATTGAAAAAATTTAAAAATTGAAGAAATTTGAAAAATTTGAAAAATTCAAAAAATTGAAAAAATCGATAAAACTGATAATATTGATAATATTCACAATGTTGATGATAGCAACAATGTTGATAATATCGATAAAATTGAAGAAATTGAAGAAATTTGAAAAATTCAAAAAATTGAAAAAATCGATAAAACTGATAATATTGATAATACTGATAATATTCACAATGTTGATAATAGCAACCATGTTGATAATATCGATAATATTTAAAAAATTGATAAAATTTGAAAAATTTGAAAAATTCAAAAAAATTGAAGAAATCGATAAAACTGATAATATTGATAATATTCACAATGTTGATGATAGCAACAATGTTGATAATATCGATAAAATTGAAAAAATTGAAGAAATTTGAAAAATTCGAAAAATTGAAAAAATCGATAAAACTGATAATATTGATGATACTGATAATATTCACAATGTTGATAATAGCAACAATGTTGATAATATCGATAAAATTGAAAAAATTGAAAAAATTGAGAAAATTGAAAAAATTGAAAAAATTGAAAAAATTGAAAAAATTGAAAAAATTGAAAAAATTGAAAAAATTGAAAAAAGTGATAAAATTTGAAAAATTTGAAAATTTTGAAAAATTCAAAAAATTGCAAAAATCGATAAAACTGATAATATTGATAATGTTCACAATGTTGATAATAGCAACAATGTTGATAGGATCAATAAAGTTGAAAAAATTGAAGAAATTTGAAAAATTTGAAAAATTCATGAAATTGAAAAAATCGATAAAACTGATAATATTCATAATATTCACAATGTTGATGATAGCAACAATGCTGATAATATCGATAAAATTGAAAAAATTTGAAAAATTTGAAAAATTCAAAAAATTGAAAAAATCGATAAAACTGATAATATTGATAATATTCACAATGTTGATGATGGCAACAATGTTGATAATATCGATAAAATTGAAAAAATTGAAGAAATTTGAAAAATTCGAAAAATTGAAAAAATCGATAAAACTGATAATATTGATGATACTGATAATATTCACAATGTTGATAATAGCAACAATGTTGATAATATCGATAAAATTGAAAAAATTGAAAAAATTGAGAAAATTGAAAAGATTGAAAAAATTGAAAAAATTGAAAAAATTGAAAAAATTGAAAAAATTGAAAAAATTGAAAAAATTGAAAAAATTGAAAAAATTGAAAAAATTTGAAAAATTCAAAAAATTGAAAAGATCGATAAAACTGATAATATTGATAATACTGATAATATTCACAATGTTGATGATAGCAACAATGTTGATAGGATCGATGAAATTGAAAAAATTGAAGAAATTTGAAAAATTTGAAAAATTCAAAGAATTGAAAAAATCGATAAAACTGATAATATTGATGAGGGGGTGTCCCACTTGGACGTCGACCGATAGGACGCGTCCCGATTGGACGGTCCCGTTTGGATGCGTCCCGTTTGGACGCGTCCCGATTGGACGTATTCTAATTCGAAGCGGTGCCGATTGAACACTAATTTAGCTTATGATAGGCTATGTTGGGCTGAGTTAGGCTATGTTAGGTTGAGTTAGGCTATTTTATTGTTCTGTTAGGCCTGGTTAGGTCTTATCTGCACCGTTTCGATTTGGAACGCGTCCAATCGGGACGCGTCCAATCGGGACGCGTCCAAACGGTCGACGTCCAAGTGGGCATCACTCTATTGATGATACTGATAACATTCACAATGTTGATGATAGCAACAATGTTGATAATATCGATAAAATTGAAAAAATTGAAGAAATTTGAAAAATTCAAAAAATTGAAAAAATCGATAAAACTGATAATATTGATGATACTGATAATATTCACAATGTTGATAATAGCAACAATGTTGATAATATCGATAAAATTGAAAAAATTGAAAAAATTGAAAAAATTTGAAAAATTCCAAAAATTGAAAAAATCAATAAAACTGATAATATTGATAATATCCACAATGTTGATAATAGCAACAATGTTGATAGGATCGATAAAGTTGAAAAAATTGAAGAAATTTGAAAAATTTGAAAAATTCCAAAATTTGAAAAAATCAATAAAACTGATAATATTGATAATACTGATAATATTCACAATGTTGATAATAGCAACAATGTTGATAATATCGATAATATTTAAAAAATTTGAAAAATTCAAAAAATTGAAGAAATCGATAAAACTGATAATATTGATAATATTCACAATGTTGATGATAGCAACAATGTTGATAGGATCGATAAAGTTGAAAAAATTGAAGAAATTTGAAAAATTTGAAAAATTCAAAAATTTGAAAAAATCGATAAAACTGATAATATTGATAATACTGATAATATTCACAATGTTGATAATAGCAACAATGTTGATAATATCGATAATATTTAAAAAATTGATAAAATTTGAAAAATTTGAAAAATTCAAAAAATTGAAGAAATCGATAAAACTGATAATATTGATAATATTCACAAAGTTGATGATAGCAACAATGTTGATAGGATCGATAAAGTTGACAAAAATGAAAAAATTGAAAAAACTGAAAAAATTGAAAAAATCGATAAAACTGATAATATTGATAATATTCACAATGTTGATAATAGCAACAACAATGTTGATAATATCGATAAAATTGAAAAAATTGAAAAATTTGAAAAAATTGAAAAAATTGAAAAAATTGAAAAAATTGAAAAAATTGAAAAAATTTGAAAAATTTGAAAATTTTGAAAAATTCAAAAAATTGAAAAAATCGATAAAACTGATAATATTGATAATACTTATAATATTCACAATGTTGATAATAGCAACAATGTTGATAATATCGATAAAATTGAAAAAATTGACAAAATTGAAAAAATTGAAAAAATTGAAAAAATTTGAAAAATTTGAAAAATTTGAAAAATTCAAAAAATTGAAAAAATCGATAAGACTGATAATATTGATAATACTGATAATATTCACAATGTTGATAATAGCAACAATGTTGATAATATCGATAAAATTGAAAAAATTGGAAAAATTGAAAAAATCGATAAAACTGATAATATTGATAATATTCACAATGTTGATGATAGCAACAATGTTGATAATATCGATAAAATTGAAAAAATTGAAAAAATCGATAAAACTGATAATATTGATAACATTCACAATGTTGATGATGGCAACAATGTTGATAATATCGATAAAATTGAAAAAATTGAAGAAACTTGAAAAATTCAAAAAATTGAAAAAATCGATAAAACTGATAATATTGATGATACTGGTAATATTCACAATGTTGATAATAGCAACAATGTTGATAATATCGATAAAATTGAAAAAATTGAAAAAATTGAAAAAATTGAAAAAATTGAAAAAATTGAAAAAATTGAAAAAATTGAAACAATTTGAAAAATTCAAAAAATTGAAAAAATCGATAAAACTGATAATATGGATAATATCCACAATGTTGATAATAGCAACAATGTTGATAGGATCGATAAAGTTGAAAAAATTGAAAAAATTTGAAAAATTTAAAAAAATTGATAAAATTTGAAAAATTGGAAAAATCGATAAAACTGATAATATTGATAATATTCACAATGTTGATAATAGCAACAATGTTGATAATATCGATAAAATTGAAAAAATTGACAAAATTGAAAAAATTGAAAAAATTGAAAAAATTTGAAAAATTTGAAAAATTTGAAAAATTCAAAAAATTGAAAAAATCGATAAGACTGATAATATTGATAATACTGATAATATTCACAATGTTGATAATAGCAACAATGTTGATAATATCGATAAAATTGAAAAAATTGGAAAAATTGAAAAAATCGATAAAACTGATAATATTGATAATATTCACAATGTTGATGATAGCAACAATGTTGATAATATCGATAAAATTGAAAAAATTGAAAAAATCGATAAAACTGATAATATTGATAACATTCACAATGTTGATGATGGCAACAATGTTGATAATATCGATAAAATTGAAAAAATTGAAGAAATTTGAAAAATTCGAAAAATTGAAAAAATCGATAAAGCTGATAATATTGATGATACTGATAATATTCACAATGTTGATAATAGCAACAATGTTGATAATATCGATAAAATTGAAAAAATTGAAAAAATTGAAAAAATTGAAAAAATTTGAAAAATTCCAAAAATTGAAAAAATCAATAAAACTGATAATATTGATAATATCCACAATGTTGATAATAGCAACAATGTTGATAGGATCGATAAAGTTGAAAAAATTGAAGAAATTTGAAAAATTTGAAAAATTCAAAAATTTGAAAAAATCAATAAAACTGATAATATTGATAATACTGATAATATTCACAGTGTTGATAATAGCAACAATGTTGATAATATCGATAATATTTAAAAAATTTGAAAAATTCAAAAAATTGAAGAAATCGATAAAACTGATAATATTGATAATATTCACAAAGTTGATGATAGCAACAATGTTGATAGGATCGATAAAGTTGACAAAAATGAAAAAATTGAAAAAACTGAAAAAATTGAAAAAATCGATAAAACTGATAATATTGATAATATTCACAATGTTGATAATAGCAACAACAATGTTGATAATATCGATAAAATTGAAAAAATTGAAAAATTTGAAAAAATTGAAAAAATTGAAAAAATTGAAAAAATTGAAAAAATTGAAAAAATTTGAAAAATTTGAAAATTTTGAAAAATTCAAAAAATTGAAAAAATCGATAAAACTGATAATATTGATAATACTTATAATATTCACAATGTTGATAATAGCAACAATCTTGATAATATCGATAAAATTGAAAAAATTGAAAAAATTGAAAAAATTTGAAAAATTTGAAAAATTTAAAAAAATTGAAAAAATCGATAAAACTGATAATATTGATAATATTCACAATGTTGATGATAGCAACAATGTTGATAGGATCGATAAAGTTGAAAAAATTGAAAAAATTTGAAAAATTTAAAAAAATTGATAAAATTTGAAAAATTGGAAAAATCGATAAAACTGATAATATTGATAATATTCACAATGTTGATAATAGCAACAATGTTGATAATATCGATAAAATTGAAAAAATTGACAAAATTGAAAAAATTGAAAAAATTGAAAAAATTTGAAAAATTTGAAAAATTTGAAAAATTCAAAAAATTGAAAAAATCGATAAGACTGATAATATTGATAATACTGATAATATTCACAATGTTGATAATAGCAACAATGTTGATAATATCGATAAAATTGAAAAAATTGGAAAAATTGAAAAAATCGATAAAACTGATAATATTGATAATATTCACAATGTTGATGATAGCAACAATGTTGATAATATCGATAAAATTGAAAAAATTGAAAAAATCGATAAAACTGATAATATTGATAACATTCACAATGTTGATGATGGCAACAATGTTGATAATATCGATAAAATTGAAAAAATTGAAGAAACTTGAAAAATTCAAAAAATTGAAAAAATCGATAAAACTGATAATATTGATGATACTGGTAATATTCACAATGTTGATAATAGCAACAATGTTGATAATATCGATAAAATTGAAAAAATTGAAAAAATTGAAAAAATTGAAAAAATTGAAAAAATTGAAACAATTTGAAAAATTCAAGAAATTGAAAAAATCGATAAAACTGATAATATGGATAATATCCACAATGTTGATAATAGCAACAATGTTGATAGGATCGATAAAGTTGAAAAAATTGAAAAAATTTGAAAAATTTAAAAAAATTGATAAAATTTGAAAAATTGGAAAAATCGATAAAACTGATAATATTGATAATATTCACAATGTTGATAATAGCAACAATGTTGATAATATCGATAAAATTGAAAAAATTGACAAAATTGAAAAAATTGAAAAAATTGAAAAAATTTGAAAAATTTGAAAAATTTGAAAAATTCAAAAAATTGAAAAAATCGATAAGACTGATAATATTGATAATACTGATAATATTCACAATGTTGATAATAGCAACAATGTTGATAATATCGATAAAATTGAAAAAATTGAAAAAATTGAAAAAATTGAAAAAATTGAAAAAATTGAAACAATTTGAAAAATTCAAAAAATTGAAAAAATCGATAAAACTGATAATATGGATAATATCCACAATGTTGATAATAGCAACAATGTTGATAGGATCGATAAAGTTGAAAAAATTGAAAAAATTTGAAAAATTTAAAAAAATTGATAAAATTTGAAAAATTGGAAAAATCGATAAAACTGATAATATTGATAATATTCACAATGTTGATAATAGCAACAATGTTGATAATATCGATAAAATTGAAAAAATTGACAAAATTGAAAAAATTGAAAAAATTGAAAAAATTTGAAAAATTTGAAAAATTTGAAAAATTCAAAAAATTGAAAAAATCGATAAGACTGATAATATTGATAATACTGATAATATTCACAATGTTGATAATAGCAACAATGTTGATAATATCGATAAAATTGAAAAAATTGGAAAAATTGAAAAAATCGATAAAACTGATAATATTGATAATATTCACAATGTTGATGATAGCAACAATGTTGATAATATCGATAAAATTGAAAAAATTGAAAAAATCGATAAAACTGATAATATTGATAACATTCACAATGTTGATGATGGCAACAATGTTGATAATATCGATAAAATTGAAAAAATTGAAGAAATTTGAAAAATTCGAAAAATTGAAAAAATCGATAAAACTGATAATATTGATGATACTGATAATATTCACAATGTTGATAATAGCAACAATGTTGATAATATCGATAAAATTGAAAAAATTGAAAAAATTGAAAAAATTGAAAAAATTTGAAAAATTCCAAAAATTGAAAAAATCAATAAAACTGATAATATTGATAATATCCACAATGTTGATAATAGCAACAATGTTGATAGGATCGATAAAGTTGAAAAAATTGAAGAAATTTGAAAAATTTGAAAAATTCAAAAATTTGAAAAAATCAATAAAACTGATAATATTGATAATACTGATAATATTCACAATGTTGATAATAGCAACAATGTTGATAATATCGATAATATTTAAAAAATTTGAAAAATTCAAAAAATTGAAGAAATCGATAAAACTGATAATATTGATAATATTCACAAAGTTGATGATAGCAACAATGTTGATAGGATCGATAAAGTTGACAAAAATGAAAAAATTGAAAAAACTGAAAAAATTGAAAAAATCGATAAAACTGATAATATTGATAATATTCACAATGTTGATAATAGCAACAACAATGTTGATAATATCGATAAAATTGAAAAAATTGAAAAATTTGAAAAAATTGAAAAAATTGAAAAAATTGAAAAAATTGAAAAAATTGAAAAAATTTGAAAAATTTGAAAATTTTGAAAAATTCAAAAAATTGAAAAAATCGATAAAACTGATAATATTGATAATACTTATAATATTCACAATGTTGATAATAGCAACAATCTTGATAATATCGATAAAATTGAAAAAATTGAAAAAATTGAAAAAATTTGAAAAATTTGAAAAATTTAAAAAAATTGAAAAAATCGATAAAACTGATAATATTGATAATATTCACAATGTTGATGATAGCAACAATGTTGATAGGATCGATAAAGTTGAAAAAATTGAAAAAATTTGAAAAATTTAAAAAAATTGATAAAATTTGAAAAATTGGAAAAATCGATAAAACTGATAATATTGATAATATTCACAATGTTGATAATAGCAACAATGTTGATAATATCGATAAAATTGAAAAAATTGACAAAATTGAAAAAATTGAAAAAATTGAAAAAATTTGAAAAATTTGAAAAATTTGAAAAATTCAAAAAATTGAAAAAATCGATAAGACTGATAATATTGATAATACTGATAATATTCACAATGTTGATAATAGCAACAATGTTGATAATATCGATAAAATTGAAAAAATTGGAAAAATTGAAAAAATCGATAAAACTGATAATATTGATAATATTCACAATGTTGATGATAGCAACAATGTTGATAATATCGATAAAATTGAAAAAATTGAAAAAATCGATAAAACTGATAATATTGATAACATTCACAATGTTGATGATGGCAACAATGTTGATAATATCGATAAAATTGAAAAAATTGAAGAAACTTGAAAAATTCAAAAAATTGAAAAAATCGATAAAACTGATAATATTGATGATACTGGTAATATTCACAATGTTGATAATAGCAACAATGTTGATAATATCGATAAAATTGAAAAAATTGAAAAAATTGAAAAAATTGAAAAAATTGAAACAATTTGAAAAATTCAAGAAATTGAAAAAATCGATAAAACTGATAATATGGATAATATCCACAATGTTGATAATAGCAACAATGTTGATAGGATCGATAAAGTTGAAAAAATTGAAAAAATTTGAAAAATTTAAAAAAATTGATAAAATTTGAAAAATTGGAAAAATCGATAAAACTGATAATATTGATAATATTCACAATGTTGATAATAGCAACAATGTTGATAATATCGATAAAATTGAAAAAATTGACAAAATTGAAAAAATTGAAAAAATTGAAAAAATTTGAAAAATTTGAAAAATTTGAAAAATTCAAAAAATTGAAAAAATCGATAAGACTGATAATATTGATAATACTGATAATATTCACAATGTTGATAATAGCAACAATGTTGATAATATCGATAAAATTGAAAAAATTGGAAAAATTGAAAAAATCGATAAAACTGATAATATTGATAATATTCACAATGTTGATGATAGCAACAATGTTGATAATATCGATAAAATTGAAAAAATTGAAAAAATCGATAAAACTGATAATATTGATAACATTCACAATGTTGATGATGGCAACAATGTTGATAATATCGATAAAATTGAAAAAATTGAAGAAACTTGAAAAATTCAAAAAATTGAAAAAATCGATAAAACTGATAATATTGATGATACTGGTAATATTCACAATGTTGATAATAGCAACAATGTTGATAATATCGATAAAATTGAAAAAATTGAAAAAATTGAAAAAATTGAAAAAATTGAAAAAATTGAAAAAATTGAAAAAATTGAAACAATTTGAAAAATTCAAAAAATTGAAAAAATCGATAAAACTGATAATATGGATAATATCCACAATGTTGATAATAGCAACAATGTTGATAGGATCGATAAAGTTGAAAAATTTGAAAAATTTGAAAAATTCAAAAAATCGATAAAACTGATAATATTGATAATACTGATAATATTCACAATGTTGATAATAGCCACAATGTTGATAATATCGATAAAATTGAAAAAATTGAAAAAATTTAAAAATTGAAAAAATTTGAAAAATTCAAAAAATTGAAAAAATCGAAAAAATCGATAAAACTGATAATATTGATAATACTGATAATATTCACAATGTTGATAATATCGATAAAATTGAAAAAATTGAAAAAATTTAAAAATTGAAGAAATTTGAAAAATTTGAAAAATTCAAAAAATTGAAAAAATCGATAAAACTGATAATATTGATAATATTCACAATGTTGATGATAGCAACAATGTTGATAATATCGATAAAATTGAAGAAATTGAAGAAATTTGAAAAATTCAAAAAATTGAAAAAATCGATAAAACTGATAATATTGATAATACTGATAATATTCACAATGTTGATAATAGCAACCATGTTGATAATATCGATAATATTTAAAAAATTGATAAAATTTGAAAAATTTGAAAAATTCAAAAAAATTGAAGAAATCGATAAAACTGATAATATTGATAATATTCACAATGTTGATGATAGCAACAATGTTGATAATATCGATAAAATTGAAAAAATTGAAGAAATTTGAAAAATTCGAAAAATTGAAAAAATCGATAAAACTGATAATATTGATGATACTGATAATATTCACAATGTTGATAATAGCAACAATGTTGATAATATCGATAAAATTGAAAAAATTGAAAAAATTGAAAAAATTGAAAAAATTGAAAAAATTGAAAAAATTGAAAAAATTGAAAAAATTGAAAAAATTGAAAAAATTGATAAAATTTGAAAAATTTGAAAATTTTGAAAAATTCAAAAAATTGCAAAAATCGATAAAACTGATAATATTGATAATGTTCACAATGTTGATAATAGCAACAATGTTGATAGGATCAATAAAGTTGAAAAAATTGAAGAAATTTGAAAAATTTGAAAAATTCATGAAATTGAAAAAATCGATAAAACTGATAATATTCATAATATTCACAATGTTGATGATAGCAACAATGCTGATAATATCGATAAAATTGAAAAAATTTGAAAAATTTGAAAAATTCAAAAAATTGAAAAAATCGATAAAACTGATAATATTGATAATATTCACAATGTTGATGATGGCAACAATGTTGATAATATCGATAAAATTGAAAAAATTGAAGAAATTTGAAAAATTCGAAAAATTGAAAAAATCGATAAAACTGATAATATTGATGATACTGATAATATTTACAATGTTGATAATAGCAACAATGTTGATAATATCGATAAAATTGAAAAAATTGAAAAAATTGAGAAAATTGAAAAGATTGAAAAAATTGAAAAAATTGAAAAAATTGAAAAAATTGAAAAAATTGAAAAAATTGAAAAAATTGAAAAAATTGAAAAAATTTGAAAAATTCAAAAAATTGAAAAGATCGATAAAACTGATAATATTGATAATACTGATAATATTCACAATGTTGATGATAGCAACAATGTTGATAGGATCGATGAAATTGAAAAAATTGAAGAAATTTGAAAAATTTGAAAAATTCAAAGAATTGAAAAAATCGATAAAACTGATAATATTGATGAGGGGGTGTCCCACTTGGACGTCGACCGATAGGACGCGTCCCGATTGGACGGTCCCGTTTGGATGCGTCCCGTTTGGACGCGTCCCGATTGGACGTATTCTAATTCGAAGCGGTGCCGATTGAACACTAATTTAGCTTATGATAGGCTATGTTGGGCTGAGTTAGGCTATGTTAGGTTGAAGGACAAATGACACTCTGATCTTGGCTTTGTTGCAGCTTGACTAGACGGAACCTCGGCCACAACCATCCACACAACCCTGGGGCGAGCAGAGGAGAGAGCAGTCTAACCAAGGGCAACGGGCCCATTACTTCTCGATTTCGCCGGAAGGGGGAAGGAAGCGGTCGTAGTCTCCCTAGTCGTACGTTCAGGCGTCGACGGACAGGACGAGGCGTTGCGAGCAACCAGCAGCAACATGGCGGGCGACCGGGAGCCGGAAAGCGAAATCGAGAAGCTGCAGCCCGCGACCTCTCGAACGACTCGAACCCGCGAGCGAAGAAACCCGCGGCAGCCTGGTCACGGTACCATTAGGGGTCGCGGAGGGACCAAGCGAGCGGGGGAGAGAAGGGCGAGAGGCACGCGGCACCAACCGAGGCCAAGGGGGCCATTCACCGAGGCCAACGGGGCCGCTTACCGAGGTCAATGGGACCATGTTCAAGCCCGAAACTCAAACGAGTCGAATCACGGCCGAAGTTCCCTCGCGGAATGACAACAAACGGCGGGTGAGGAGACGATGAGTGCGAGCGTAGGGGGCGAACCTACCCCTCTCGAACAACTCGAAACTGCAAACAAGGGAACCTGTGTCAGCCTGGTCATAGTACCATTAGGGGACACTTAAAGGGGACCGAGCGCGCAGAGGAGAGGAGGGAGAGAGGGAGATTTTTACCGAGGCCAATGGGGCCACAGACCGAGGTCAATGGGACCCGTTCAAACCCTAAATTCAAACGAGTCAAATCACGGCTGAAGTTCCCTCGCGGAACGACAACAAACGGCGGGTGAAGAGACGATGAGTGCGAATGGTGGGGGCGAACCTACCCCTCTCGAACGACTCGAAACTGCAAGCAAGGGAACCTGTGTCGGCCTGGTCACAGCACCGATAGGAGGCACTTATAGGGGACCGAGCACGCAGAAGAGAGGAGGGAGAGAGGGTGATTTACCGAGGCCAATGGGGCCACAAACCAAAGTCAACGGGACTACCGAGGTCAATGGGACCACTTCAAACCAGAGAGGATTCCTTCCTGTTTCACGGCTTAAGCTCCACCCTTCGGGGCAGGAGCGTCGCTCATAGCGGCAACGGCGGGTGGAGCAGGAAGGGAGATGAATCAAAGGGGCGAACTACCCTTTAACTCGATTGTCGCTCCGGGCGAAGGATCCCCGCGCCAGCCTGGTCAAAGCACCATTAGGGGGCGCAGCGGGTGACTGAGCCGGGAGGGCATGAGAGCGAAAAGGTTGTCTACCTACCGAGGGCAATGGGCCCACAGCTCTCCTTGCAGTATGGGGGGGGGGGCTTTGCTATCTTGTTTTATCAAATATTGTCATCTCGACACTTGCTATGGAGGGGCAGAGTCAGGGGTAAGAGCGGGGGGCGGTAAGCGGAATGTCGTTTCCGCTTAAACACCCATAAGGTCCTTCACGTACTTCGAAGCGACTGGAGTGTTGCCTACCGCAAGAGGGGATCCACAGGGGCCGCGGGGGAGGCGGGGGCGGGGAATGAATGAAACAAACACACAGTACAGGGCACAAACTTTACAAACCTTTATTTAAATGTACATAACGGTGGTAACTCAACGTATTTAGCACACCAAAACATCGGGAGGAAAACACGCGCGACCTGGGGGCGGGGGGGGGGTGGGGGCGGGGGCGGGGCGGGGGGGCCGAAAATTATGAAAGGAACATTCACGAACCACACATGCATTCTACACATACTTAACATATTCTCATGTTTCCAAATTATTAAATCTTCCTGTTTCCTTCTGTCGAATCTTCTTCTTCTTCTTCTTCTTTCTACGAACTTCGAAGCCTTGCAGCTTCACTTTTGCGACCCACTCTGGGTGTCGCAGGGGGGGGGGGGGGGGGAAGATTAGATTAAATGAAATCCTCGGGACGGGGTAAGTGGTGCGTAGGAGGAGGTCGTTGTCTCTGACAAACATGTTCATGGCCACGTCGCTGGCGGGGCGAGGTTTTACCGCACCAACCCTCGTCAAACGGCAATGTCGAACGTCCGCTTCCGAAGCATACGCTGCTCGCAGTCCTGCGGATCCTCCTCCATACGGGCGGGAGAGTGCGAAGGCCGAGTCCGGTTGTCTTCTATGCTGGTGAGGCGAAGCTCCGGCCGGTTGCCGCATCCTCCGCCATTTGGCGGAGAGAGGAGAGGGTTTATAGTGGGTAACCTGCCGTAATGCACAAGGGTGCATGCTGAAAGTAGGAGTCCCACACTACCTGGGCTATCTTCCCAGGTGTGCATAAAGCATTTCCCTCTTCTGTGAAAAAAAAAAAAAAAAAAAAAAAAAAAAAAAAAAAAGGCTATGTTAGGTTGAGTTAGGCTATTTTATTGTTCTGTTAGGCCCTGGTTAGGTCTTATCTGCACCGTTTCGATTTGGAACGCGTCCAATCGGGACGCGTCCAATCGGGACGCGTCCAATCGGGACGCGTCCAAACGGTCGACGTCCAAGTGGGCATCACTCTATTGATGATACTGATAACATTCACAATGTTGATGATAGCAACAATGTTGATAATATCGATAATATTTAAAAAATTGATAAAATTTGAAAAATTTGAAAATTCAAAAAATTGAAGAAATCGATAAAACTGATAATATTGATAATATTCACAAAGTTGATGATAGCAACAATGTTGATAGGATCGATAAAGTTGACAAAAATGAAAAAATTGAAAAAACTGAAAAAATTGAAAAAAATCGATAAAACTGATAATATTGATAATATTCACAATGTTGATAATAGCAACAAACAATGTTGATAATATCGATAAAATTGAAAAAATTGAAAAATTTGAAAAAAATTGAAAAAATTGAAAAAATTGAAAAAATTGAAAAAATTGAAAAAATTTGAAAAATTTGAAAATTTTGAAAAATTCAAAAAATTGAAAAAATCGATAAAACTGATAATATTGATAATACTTATAATATTCACAATGTTGATAATAGCAACAATCTTGATAATATCGATAAAATTGAAAAAATTGAAAAAATTGAAAAAATTTGAAAAATTTGAAAAATTTAAAAAAATTGAAAAAATCGATAAAACTGATAATATTGATAATATTCACAATGTTGATGATAGCAACAATGTTGATAGGATCGATAAAGTTGAAAAAATTGAAAAAATTTGAAAAATTTAAAAAAAATTGATAAAAATTTGAAAAATTGGAAAAATCGATAAAACTGATAATACTGATAATATTCACAATGTTGATAATAGCAACAATGTTGATAATATCGATAAAATTGAAAAAAATTGGAAAAATTGAAAAAATCGATAAAACTGATAATATTGATAATATTCACAATGTTGATGATAGCAACAATGTTGATAATATCGATAAAATTGAAAAAATTGAAAAAATCGATAAAACTGATAATATTGATAACATTCACAATGTTGATGATGGCAACAATGTTGATAATATCGATAAAATTGAAAAAATTGAAGAAACTTGAAAAATTCAAAAAATTGAAAAAATCGATAAAACTGATAATATTGATGATATTCACAATGTTGATGATAGCAACAATGTTGATAATATCGATAAAATTGAAGAAATTGAAGAAATTTGAAAAATTCAAAAAATTGAAAAAATCGATAAAACTGATAATATTGATAATACTGATAATATTCACAATGTTGATAATAGCAACCATGTTGATAATATCGATAATATTTAAAAAATTGAAAAAATTGAGAAAATTGAAAAAATTGAAAAAATTGAAAAAATTGAAAAAATTGAAAAAATTGAAAAAATTGAAAAAATTGATAAAATTTGAAAAATTTGAAAATTTTGAAAAATTCAAAAAATTGCAAAAATCGATAAAACTGATAATATTGATAATGTTCACAATGTTGATAATAGGCAACAATGTTGATAGGATCAATAAAGTTGAAAAAATTGAAGAAATTTGAAAAATTTGAAAAATTCATGAAATTGAAAAAATCGATAAAACTGATAATATTCATAATATTCACAATGTTGATGATAGCAACAATGCTGATAATATCGATAAAATTGAAAAAATTTGAAAAATTTGAAAAATTCAAAAAATTGAAAGAATCGATAAAAACTGATAATATTGATAATATTCACAATGTTGATGATGGCAACAATGTTGATAATATCGATAAAATTGAAAAAATTGAAGAAATTTGAAAAATTCGAAAAATTGAAAAAATCGATAAAACTGATAATATTGATGATACTGATAATATTCACAATGTTGATAATAGCAACAATGTTGATAATATCGATAAAATTGAAAAAATTGAAAAAATTGAGAAAATTGAAAAGATTGAAAAAATTGAAAAAATTGAAAAAATTGAAAAAAATTGAAAAAATTGAAAAAATTTGAAAAATTTGAAAATTTTGAAAAATTCAAAAAATTGAAAAAATCGATAAAACTGATAATATTGATAATACTTATAATATTCACAATGTTGATAATAGCAACAATCTTGAATAATATCGATAAAATTGAAAAAATTGAAAAAATTGAAAAAATTTGAAAAATTTGAAAAATTTAAAAAAATTGAAAAAATCGATAAAACTGATAATATTGATAATATTCACAATGTTGATGATAGCAACAATGTTGATAGGATCGATAAAGTTGAAAAAATTGAAAAAATTTGAAAAATTTAAAAAAAATTGATAAAATTTGAAAAATTGGAAAAATCGATAAAACTGATAATATTGATAATATTCACAATGTTGATAATAGCAACAATGTTGATAATATCGATAAAATTGAAAAAATTGACAAAATTGAAAAAATTGAAAAAATTGAAAAAATTTGAAAAATTTGAAAAATTTGAAAAATTCAAAAAATTGAAAAAATCGATAAGACTGATAATATTGATAATACTGGATAATATTCACAATGTTGATAATAGCAACAATGTTGATAATATCGATAAAATTGAAAAAATTGGAAAAATTGAAAAAATCGATAAAACTGATAATATTGATAATATTCACAATGTTGATGATAGCAACAATGTTGATAATATCGATAAAATTGAAAAAATTGAAAAAATCGATAAAACTGATAATATTGATAACATTCACAATGTTGATGATGGCAACAATGTTGATAATATCGATAAAATTGAAAAAAATTGAAGAAACTTGAAAAATTCAAAAAATTGAAAAAATCGATAAAACTGATAATATTGATGATACTGGTAATATTCACAATGTTGATAATAGCAACAATGTTGATAATATCGATAAAATTGAAAAAATTGAAAAAATTGAAAAAATTGAAAAAATTGAAACAATTTGAAAAATTCAAAAAATTGAAAAAATCGATAAAACTGATAATATGGATAATATCCACAATGTTGATAATAGCAACAATGTTGATAGGATCGATAAAGTTGAAAAATTTGAAAAATTTGAAAAATTCAAAAAATCGATAAAACTGATAATATTGATAATACTGATAATATTCACAATGTTGA
Organism: Megachile willughbiella; assembly: GCA_945859595.2. NCBI lineage: Eukaryota > Metazoa > Arthropoda > Insecta > Hymenoptera > Megachilidae > Megachile > Megachile willughbiella. The sequence continues at coordinate 20,943 of CAMAOD020000064.1, forward strand.
TAATAGCCACAATGTTGATAATATCGATAAAATTGAAAAAATTGAAAAAATTTAAAAATTGAAAAAATTTGAAAAATTCAAAAAATTGAAAAAATCGAAAGAATCGATAAAACTGATAATATTGATAATACTGATAATATTCACAATGTTGATAATATCGATAAAATTGAAAAAATTGAAAAAATTTAAAAATTGAAGAAATTTGAAAAATTTGAAAAATTCAAAAAATTGAAAAAATCGATAAAACTGATAATATTGATAATATTCACAATGTTGATGATAGCAACAATGTTGATAATATCGATAAAATTGAAGAAATTGAAGAAATTTGAAAAATTCAAAAAATTGAAAAAATCGATAAAACTGATAATATTGATAATACTGATAATATTCACAATGTTGATAATAGCAACCATGTTGATAATATCGATAATATTTAAAAAATTGATAAAATTTGAAAAATTTGAAAAATTCAAAAAAATTGAAGAAATCGATAAAACTGATAATATTGATAATATTCACAATGTTGATGATAGCAACAATGTTGATAATATCGATAAAATTGAAAAAATTGAAGAAATTTGAAAAATTCGAAAAATTGAAAAAATCGATAAAACTGATAATATTGATGATACTGATAATATTCACAATGTTGATAATAGCAACAATGTTGATAATATCGATAAAATTGAAAAAATTGAAAAAATTGAAAAAATTGAAAAAATTTGAAAAATTCCAAAAATTGAAAAAATCAATAAAACTGATAATATTGATAATATCCACAATGTTGATAATAGCAACAATGTTGATAGGATCGATAAAGTTGAAAAAATTGAAGAAATTTGAAAAATTTGAAAAATTCAAAAATTTGAAAAAATCAATAAAACTGATAATATTGATAATACTGATAATATTCACAATGTTGATAATGGCAACAATGTTGATAATATCGATAATATTTAAAAAATTTGAAAAATTCAAAAAATTGAAGAAATCGATAAAACTGATAATATTGATAATATTCACAATGTTGATGATAGCAACAATGTTGATAGGATCGATAAAGTTGAAAAAATTGAAGAAATTTGAAAAATTTGAAAAATTCAAAAATTTGAAAAAATCGATAAAACTGATAATATTGATAATACTGATAATATTCACAATGTTGATAATAGCAACAATGTTGATAATATCGATAATATTTAAAAAATTGATAAAATTTGAAAAATTTGAAAAATTCAAAAAATTGAAGAAATCGATAAAACTGATAATATTGATAATATTCACAAAGCTGATGATAGCAACAATGTTGATAGGATCGATAAAGTTGACAAAAATGAAAAAATTGAAAAAACTGAAAAAATTGAAAAAATCGATAAAACTGATAATATTGATAATATTCACAACGTTGATAATAGCAACAACAATGTTGATAATATCGATAAAATTGAAAAAATTGAAAAATTTGAAAAAATTGAAAAAATTGAAAAAATTGAAAAAATTGAAAAAATTTGAAAAATTTGAAAATTTTGAAAAATTCAAAAAATTGAAAAAATCGATAAAACTGATAATATTGATAATACTTATAATATTCACAATGTTGATAATAGCAACAATCTTGATAATATCGATAAAATTGAAAAAATTGAAAAAATTGAAAAAATTTGAAAAATTTGAAAAATTTAAAAAAATTGAAAAAATCGATAAAACTGATAATATTGATAATATTCACAATGTTGATGATAGCAACAATGTTGATAGGATCGATAAAGTTGAAAAAATTGAAAAAATTTGAAAAATTTAAAAAAATTGATAAAATTTGAAAAATTGGAAAAATCGATAAAACTGATAATATTGATAATATTCACAATGTTGATGATGGCAACAATGTTGATAATATCGATAAAATTGAAAAAATTGAAGAAATTTGAAAAATTCGAAAAATTGAAAAAATCGATAAAACTGATAATATTGATGATACTGATAATATTCACAATGTTGATAATAGCAACAATGTTGATAATATCGATAAAATTGAAAAAATTGAAAAAATTGAGAAAATTGAAAAGATTGAAAAAAATTAAAAAAATTGAAAAAATTGAAAAAATTGAAAAAATTGAAAAAATTGAAAAAATTGAAAAAATTGAAAAAATTGAAAAAATTGAAAAAATTGAAAAAATTGAAAAAATTTGAAAAATTCAAAAAATTGAAAAGATCGATAAAACTGATAATATTGATAATACTGATAATATTCACAATGTTGATGATAGCAACAATGTTGATAGGATCGATGAAATTGAAAAAATTGAAGAAATTTGAAAAATTTGAAAAATTCAAAGAATTGAAAAAATCGATAAAACTGATAATATTGATGAGGGGGTGTCCCACTTGGACGTCGACCGATAGGACGCGTCCCGATTGGACGGTCCCGTTTGGATGCGTCCCGTTTGGACGCGTCCCGATTGGACGTATTCTAATTCGAAGCGGTGCCGATTGAACACTAATTTAGCTTATGATAGGCTATGTTGGGCTGAGTTAGGCTATGTTAGGTTGAGTTAGGCTATTTTATTGTTCTGTTAGGCCTGGTTAGGTCTTATCTGCACCGTTTCGATTTGGAACGCGTCCAATCGGGACGCGTCCAATCGGGACGCGTCCAAACGGTCGACGTCCAAGTGGGCATCACTCTATTGATGATACTGATAACATTCACAATGTTGATGATAGCAACAATGTTGATAATATCGATAAAATTGAAAAAATTGAAGAAATTTGAAAAATTCAAAAAATTGAAAAAATCGATAAAACTGATAATATTGATGATACTGATAATATTCACAATGTTGATAATAGCAACAATGTTGATAATATCGATAAAATTGAAAAAATTGAAAAAATTGAAAAAATTGAAAAAATTTGAAAAATTCCAAAAATTGAAAAAATCAATAAAACTGATAATATTGATAATATCCACAATGTTGATAATAGCAACAATGTTGATAGGATCGATAAAGTTGAAAAAATTGAAGAAATTTGAAAAATTTGAAAAATTCAAAAATTTGAAAAAATCAATAAAACTGATAATATTGATAATACTGATAATATTCACAATGTTGATAATAGCAACAATGTTGATAATATCGATAATATTTAAAAAATTTGAAAAATTCAAAAAATTGAAGAAATCGATAAAACTGATAATATTGATAATATTCACAATGTTGATGATAGCAACAATGTTGATAGGATCGATAAAGTTGAAAAAATTGAAGAAATTTGAAAAATTTGAAAAATTCAAAAATTTGAAAAAATCGATAAAACTGATAATATTCACAATGTTGATAATAGCAACAATGTTGATAATATCGATAATATTTAAAAAATTGATAAAATTTGAAAAATTTGAAAAATTCAAAAAATTGAAGAAATCGATAAAACTGATAATATTGATAATATTCACAATGTTGATGATAGCAACAATGTTGATAGGATCGATAAAGTTGAAAGAATTGAAGAAATTTGAAAAATTTGAAAAATTCAAAAATTTGAAAAAATCGATAAAACTGATAATATTGATAATACTGATAATATTCACAATGTTGATAATAGCAACAATGTTGATAATATCGATAATATTTAAAAAATTGATAAAATTTGAAAAATTTGAAAAATTCAAAAAATTGAAGAAATCGATAAAACTGATAATATTGATAATATTCACAAAGTTGATGATAGCAACAATGTTGATAGGATCGATAAAGTTGACAAAAATGAAAAAATTGAAAAAACTGAAAAAATTGAAAAAATCGATAAAACTGATAATATTGATAATATTCACAATGTTGATAATAGCAACAACAATGTTGATAATATCGATAAAATTGAAAAAATTGAAAAATTTGAAAAAATTGAAAAAATTGAAAAAATTGAAAAAATTGAAAAAATTGAAAAAATTGAAAAAATTGAAAAAATTTGAAAAATTTGAAAATTTTGAAAAATTCAAAAAATTGAAAAAATCGATAAAACTGATAATATTGATAATACTTATAATATTCACAATGTTGATAATAGCAACAATCTTGATAATATCGATAAAATTGAAAAAATTGAAAAAATTGAAAAAATTTGAAAAATTTGAAAAATTTAAAAAAATTGAAAAAATCGATAAAACTGATAATATTGATAATATTCACAATGTTGATGATAGCAACAATGTTGATAGGATCGATAAAGTTGAAAAAATTGAAAAAATTTGAAAAATTTAAAAAAATTGATAAAATTTGAAAAATTGGAAAAATCGATAAAACTGATAATATTGATAATATTCACAATGTTGATAATAGCAACAATGTTGATAATATCGATAAAATTGAAAAAATTGACAAAATTGAAAAAATTGAAAAAATTGAAAAAATTTGAAAAATTTGAAAAATTTGAAAAATTCAAAAAATTGAAAAAATCGATAAGACTGATAATATTGATAATACTGATAATATTCACAATGTTGATAATAGCAACAATGTTGATAATATCGATAAAATTGAAAAAATTGGAAAAATTGAGAAAATTGAAAAGATTGAAAAAATTGAAAAAATTGAAAAAATTGAAAAAATTGAAAAAATTGAAAAAATTTGAAAAATTTGAAAAATTCAAAAAATTGAAGAAATCGATAAAACTGATAATATTGATAATATTCACAATGTTGATGATAGCAACAATGTTGATAGGATCGATAAAGTTGAAAGAATTGAAGAAATTTGAAAAATTTGAAAAATTCAAAAATTTGAAAAAATCGATAAAACTGATAATATTGATAATACTGATAATATTCACAATGTTGATAATAGCAACAATGTTGATAATATCGATAATATTTAAAAAATTGATAAAATTTGAAAAATTTGAAAAATTCAAAAAATTGAAGAAATCGATAAAACTGATAATATTGATAATATTCACAAAGTTGATGATAGCAACAATGTTGATAGGATCGATAAAGTTGACAAAAATGAAAAAATTGAAAAAACTGAAAAAATTGAAAAAATCGATAAAACTGATAATATTGATAATATTCACAATGTTGATAATAGCAACAACAATGTTGATAATATCGATAAAATTGAAAAAATTGAAAAATTTGAAAAAATTGAAAAAATTGAAAAAATTGAAAAAATTGAAAAAATTGAAAAAATTGAAAAAATTGAAAAAATTTGAAAAATTTGAAAATTTTGAAAAATTCAAAAAATTGAAAAAATCGATAAAACTGATAATATTGATAATACTTATAATATTCACAATGTTGATAATAGCAACAATCTTGATAATATCGATAAAATTGAAAAAATTGAAAAAATTGAAAAAATTTGAAAAATTTGAAAAATTTAAAAAAATTGAAAAAATCGATAAAACTGATAATATTGATAATATTCACAATGTTGATGATAGCAACAATGTTGATAGGATCGATAAAGTTGAAAAAATTGAAAAAATTTGAAAAATTTAAAAAAATTGATAAAATTTGAAAAATTGGAAAAATCAATAAAACTGATAATATTGATAATATTCACAATGTTGATAATAGCAACAATGTTGATAATATCGATAAAATTGAAAAAATTGACAAAATTGAAAAAATTGAAAAAATTGAAAAAATTTGAAAAATTTGAAAAATTTGAAAAATTCAAAAAATTGAAAAAATCGATAAGACTGATAATATTGATAATACTGATAATATTCACAATGTTGATAATAGCAACAATGTTGATAATATCGATAAAATTGAAAAAATTGGAAAAATTGAAAAAATCGATAAAACTGATAATATTGATAATATTCACAATGTTGATGATAGCAACAATGTTGATAATATCGATAAAATTGAAAAAATTGAAAAAATCGATAAAACTGATAATATTGATGATACTGATAATATTCACAATGTTGATAATAGCAACAATGTTGATAATATCGATAAAATTGAAAAAATTGAAAAAATTGAGAAAATTGAAAAGATTGAAAAAATTGAAAAAATTGAAAAAATTGAAAAAATTGAAAAAATTGAAAAAATTTGAAAAATTTGAAAATTTTGAAAAATTCAAAAAATTGAAAAAATCGATAAAACTGATAATATTGATAATACTTATAATATTCACAATGTTGATAATAGCAACAATCTTGATAATATCGATAAAATTGAAAAAATTGAAAAAATTGAAAAAATTTGAAAAATTTGAAAAATTTAAAAAAATTGAAAAAATCGATAAAACTGATAATATTGATAATATTCACAATGTTGATGATAGCAACAATGTTGATAGGATCGATAAAGTTGAAACAATTGAAAAAATTTGAAAAATTTAAAAAAATTGATAAAATTTGAAAAATTGGAAAAATCGATAAAACTGATAATATTGATAATATTCACAATGTTGATAATAGCAACAATGTTGATAATATCGATAAAATTGAAAAAATTGACAAAATTGAAAAAATTGAAAAAATTGAAAAAATTTGAAAAATTTGAAAAATTTGAAAAATTCAAAAAATTGAAAAAATCGATAAGACTGATAATATTGATAATATTCACAATGTTGATGATAGCAACAATGTTAATAATATCGATAAAATTGAAAAAATTGAAGAAATTTGAAAAATTCGAAAAATTGAAAAAATCGATAAAACTGATAATATTGATGATACTGATAATATTCACAATGTTGATAATAGCAACAATGTTGATAATATCGATAAAATTGAAAAAATTGAAAAAATTGAGAAAATTGAAAAAATTGAAAAAATTGAAAAAATTGAAAAAATTGAAAAAATTGAAAAAATTGAAAAAATTGATAAAATTTGAAAAATTTGAAAATTTTGAAAAATTCAAAAAATTGCAAAAATCGATAAAACTGATAATATTGATAATGTTCACAATGTTGATAATAGCAACAATGTTGATAGGATCAATAAAGTTGAAAAAATTGAAGAAATGTGAAAAATTTGAAAAATTCATGAAATTGAAAAAATCGATAAAACTGATAATATTCATAATATTCACAATGTTGATGATAGCAACAATGCTGATAATATCGATAAAATTAAAAAATTTGAAAAATTTGAAAAATTCAAAAAATTGAAAAAATCGATAAAACTGATAATATTGATAATATTCACAATGTTGATGATGGCAACAATGTTGATAATATCGATAAAATTGAAAAAATTGAAGAAATTTGAAAATTCGAAAAATTGAAAAAATCGATAAAACTGATAATATTGATGATACTGATAATATTCACAATGTTGATAATAGCAACAATGTTGATAATATCGATAAAATTGAAAAAATTGAAAAAATTGAGAAAATTGAAAAAATTTGAAAAAATTCCAAAAATTGAAAAAATCAATAAAACTGATAATATTGATAATATCCACAATGTTGATAATAGCAACAATGTTGATAGGATCGATAAAGTTGAAAAAATTGAAGAAATTTGAAAAATTTGAAAAATTCAAAAATTTGAAAAAATCAATAAAACTGATAATATTGATAATACTGATCATATTCACAATGTTGATAATAGCAACAATGTTGATAATATCGATAATATTTAAAAAATTTGAAAAATTCAAAAAATTGAAGAAATCGATAAAACTGATAATATTGATAATATTCACAATGTTGATGATAGCAACAATGTTGATAGGATCGATAAAGTTGAAAAAATTGAAGAAATTTGAAAAATTTGAAAAATTCAAAAATTTGAAAAAATCGATAAAACTGATAATATTGATAATACTGATAATATTCACAATGTTGATAATAGCAACAATGTTGATAATATCGATAATATTTAAAAAATTGATAAAATTTGAAAAATTTGAAAAATTCAAAAAATTGAAGAAATCGATAAAACTGATAATATTGATAATATTCACAAAGTTGATGATAGCAACAATGTTGATAGGATCGATAAAGTTGAAAAAAATGAAAAAATTGAAAAAATTTGAAAAATTTGAAAAATTCAAAAAATTGAAGAAATCGATAAAACTGATAATATTGATAATATTCACAATGTTGATGATAGCAACAATGTTGATAATATCGATAAAATTGAAAAAATTGGAAAAATTGAAAAAATCGATAAAACTGATAATATTGATAATATTCACAATGTTGATGATAGCAACAATGTTGATAATATCGATAAAATTGAAAAAATTGAAAAAATCGATAAAACTGATAATATTGATAACATTCACAATGTTGATGATGGCAACAATGTTGATAATATCGATAAAATTGAAAAAATTGAAGAAACTTGAAAAATTCAAAAAATTGAAAAAATTGAAAAAATTGAAACAATTTGAAAAATTCAAAAAATTGAAAAAATCGATAAAACTGATAATATGGATAATATCCACAATGTTGATAATAGCAACAATGTTGATAGGATCGATAAAGTTGAAAAATTTGAAAAATTTGAAAAATTCAAAAAATCGATAAAACTGATAATATTGATAATACTGATAATATTCACAATGTTGATAATAGCCACAATGTTGATAATATTGATAAAATTGAAAAAATTGAAAAAATTTAAAAATTGAAAAAATTTGAAAAATTCAAAAAATTGAAAAAATCGAAAAAATCGATAAAACTGATAATATTGATAATACTGATAATATTCACAATGTTGATAATAGCCACAATGTTGATAATATCGATAAAATTGAAAAAATTGAAAAAATTTAAAAATTGAAGAAATTTGAAAAATTTGAAAAATTCAAAAAATTGAAAAAATCGATAAAACTGATAATATTGATAATATTCACAATGTTGATGATAGCAACAATGTTGATAATATCGATAAAATTGAAGAAATTGAAGAAATTTGAAAAATTCAAAAAATTGAAAAAATCGAAAAAATCGATAAAACTGATAATATTGATAATACTGATAATATTCACAATGTTGATAATAGCAACAATGTTGATAATATCGATAATATTTAAAAAATTTGAAAAATTCAAAAAATTGAAGAAATCGATAAAACTGATAATATTGATAATATTCACAATGTTGATGATAGCAACAATGTTGATAGGATCGATAAAGTTGAAAAAATTGAAGAAATTTGAAAAATTTGAAAAATTCAAAAATTTGAAAAAATCGATAAAACTGATAATATTGATAATACTGATAATATTCACAATGTTGATAATAGCAACAATGTTGATAATATCGATAATATTTAAAAAATTGATAAAATTTGAAAAATTTGAAAAATTCAAAAAATTGAAGAAATCGATAAAACTGATAATATTGATAATATTCACAAAGTTGATGATAGCAACAATGTTGATAGGATCGATAAAGTTGAAAAAAATGAAAAAATTGAAAAAATTTGAAAAATTTGAAAAATTCAAAAAATTGAAGAAATCGATAAAACTGATAATATTGATAATATTCACAATGTTGATGATAGCAACAATGTTGATAATATCGATAAAATTGAAAAAATTGGAAAAATTGAAAAAATCGATAAAACTGATAATATTGATAATATTCACAATGTTGATGATAGCAACAATGTTGATAATATCGATAAAATTGAAAAAATTGAAAAAATCGATAAAACTGATAATATTGATAACATTCACAATGTTGATGATGGCAACAATGTTGATAATATCGATAAAATTGAAAAAATTGAAGAAACTTGAAAAATTCAAAAAATTGAAAAAATTGAAAAAATTGAAACAATTTGAAAAATTCAAAAAATTGAAAAAATCGATAAAACTGATAATATGGATAATATCCACAATGTTGATAATAGCAACAATGTTGATAGGATCGATAAAGTTGAAAAATTTGAAAAATTTGAAAAATTCAAAAAATCGATAAAACTGATAATATTGATAATACTGATAATATTCACAATGTTGATAATAGCCACAATGTTGATAATATTGATAAAATTGAAAAAATTGAAAAAATTTAAAAATTGAAAAAATTTGAAAAATTCAAAAAATTGAAAAAATCGAAAAAATCGATAAAACTGATAATATTGATAATACTGATAATATTCACAATGTTGATAATAGCCACAATGTTGATAATATCGATAAAATTGAAAAAATTGAAAAAATTTAAAAATTGAAGAAATTTGAAAAATTTGAAAAATTCAAAAAATTGAAAAAATCGATAAAACTGATAATATTGATAATATTCACAATGTTGATGATAGCAACAATGTTGATAATATCGATAAAATTGAAGAAATTGAAGAAATTTGAAAAATTCAAAAAATTGAAAAAATCGATAAAACTGATAATATTGATAATACTGATAATATTCACAATGTTGATAATAGCAACCATGTTGATAATATCGATAATATTTAAAAAATTGATAAAATTTGAAAAATTTGAAAAATTCAAAAAAATTGAAGAAATCGATAAAACTGATAATATTGATAATATTCACAATGTTGATGATAGCAACAATGTTGATAATATCGATAAAATTGAAAAAATTGAAGAAATTTGAAAAATTCCAAAAATTGAAAAAATCAATAAAACTGATAATATTGATAATATCCACAATGTTGATAATAGCAACAATGTTGATAGGATCGATAAAGTTGAAAAAATTGAAGAAATTTGAAAAATTTGAAAAATTCAAAAATTTGAAAAAATCAATAAAACTGATAATATTGATAATACTGATAATATTCACAATGTTGATAATAGCAACAATGTTGATAATATCGATAATATTTAAAAAATTTGAAAAATTCAAAAAATTGAAGAAATCGATAAAACTGATAATATTGATAATATTCACAATGTTGATGATAGCAACAATGTTGATAGGATCGATAAAGTTGAAAAAATTGAAGAAATTTGAAAAATTTGAAAAATTCAAAAATTTGAAAAAATCGATAAAACTGATAATATTGATAATACTGATAATATTCACAATGTTGATAATAGCAACAATGTTGATAATATCGATAATATTTAAAAAATTGATAAAATTTGAAAAATTTGAAAAATTCAAAAAATTGAAGAAATCGATAAAACTGATAATATTGATAATATTCACAAAGTTGATGATAGCAACAATGTTGATAGGATCGATAAAGTTGAAAAAAATGAAAAAATTGAAAAAACTGAAAAAATTGAAAAAATCGATAAAACTGATAATATTGATAATATTCACAATGTTGATAATAGCAACAACAATGTTGATAATATCGATAAAATTGAAAAATTTGAAAATTTTGAAAAATTCAAAAAATTGAAAAAATCGATAAAACTGATAATATTGATAATACTTATAATATTCACAATGTTGATAATAGCAACAATCTTGATAATATCGATAAAATTGAAAAAATTGAAAAAATTGATAAAATTTGAAAAATTTGAAAAATTCAAAAAATTGAAGAAATCGATAAAACTGATAATATTGATAATACTTATAATATTCACAATGTTGATAATAGCAACAATCTTGATAATATCGATAAAATTGAAAAAATTGAAAAAATTGATAAAATTTGAAAAATTTGAAAAATTCAAAAAATTGAAGAAATCGATAAAACTGATAATATTGATAATATTCACAATGTTGATGATAGCAACAATGTTGATAATATCGATAAAATTGAAAAAATTGGAAAAATTGAAAATATCGATAAAACTGATAATATTGATAATATTCGCAATGTTGATGATAGCAACAATGTTGATAATATCGATAAAATTGAAAAAATTGAAAAAATCGATAAAACTGATAATATTGATAACATTCACAATGTTGATGATGGCAACAATGTTGATAATATCGATAAAATTGAAAAAATTGAAGAAACTTGAAAAATTGAAAAAATTGAAAAAATTGAAAAAATTGAAACAATTTGAAAAATTCAAAAAATTGAAAAAATCGATAAAACTGATAATATGGATAATATCCACAATGTTGATAATAGCAACAATGTTGATAGGATCGATAAAGTTGAAAAATTTGAAAAATTTGAAAAATTCAAAAAATCGATAAAACTGATAATATTGATAATACTGATAATATTCACAATGTTGATAATAGCCACAATGTTGATAATATCGATAAAATTGAAAAAATTGAAAAAATTTAAAAATTGAAAAAATTTGAAAAATTCAAAAAATTGAAAAAATCGAAAAAATCGATAAAACTGATAATATTGATAATACTGATAATATTCACAATGTTGATAATAGCCACAATGTTGATAATATCGATAAAATTGAAAAAATTGAAAAAATTTAAAAATAGAAGAAATTTGAAAAATTTGAAAAATTCAAAAAATTGAAAAAATCGATAAAACTGATAATATTGATAATATTCACAATGTTGATGATAGCAACAATATTGATAATATCGATAAAATTGAAGAAATTGAAGAAATTTGAAAAATTCAAAAAATTGAAAAAATCGATAAAACTGATAATATTGATAATACTGATAATATTCACAATGTTGATAATAGCAACCATGTTGATAATATCGATAATATTTAAAAAATTGATAAAATTTGAAAAATTTGAAAAATTCAAAAAAATTGAAGAAATCGATAAAACTGATAATATTGATAATATTCACAATGTTGATGATAGCAACAATGTTGATAATATCGATAAAATTGAAAAAATTGAAGAAATTTGAAAAATTCCAAAAATTGAAAAAATCCATAAAACTGATAATATTGATGATACTGATAATATTCACAATGTTGATAATAGCAACAATGTTGATAATATCGATAAAATTGAAAAAATTGAAAAAATTGAGAAAATTGAAAAAATTGAAAAAATTGAAAAAATTGAAAAAATTGAAAAAATTGAAAAAATTGATAAAATTTGAAAAATTTGAAAATTTTGAAAAATTCAAAAAATTGCAAAAATCGATAAAACTGATAATATTGATAATGTTCACAATGTTGATAATAGCAACAATGTTGATAGGATCAATAAAGTTGAAAAAATTGAAGAAATTTGAAAAATTTGAAAAATTCATGAAATTGAAAAAATCGATAAAACTGATAATATTCATAATATTCACAATGTTGATGATCGCAACAATGCTGATAATATCGATAAAATTGAAAAAATTTGAAAAATTTGAAAAATTCAAAAAATTGAAAAAATCGATAAAACTGATAATATTGATGAGGGGGTGTCCCACTTGGACGTCGCCCGATAGGACGCGTCCCGATTGGACGGTCCCGTTTGGATGCGTCCCGTTTGGACGCGTCCCTATTGGACGTATTCTAATTCGAAGCGGTGCCGATTGAACATTAATTTAGCTTATGATAGGCTATGTTGGGCTGAGTTAGGCTATGTTAGGTTGAGTTGGGCTATTTTATTGTTCTGTTAGGCCTGGTTAGGTCTTATCTGCACCGTTTCGAGTTGGAACGCGTCCAATCGGGACGCGTCCAATCGGGACTAGTCCAAACGGGACGCGTCCAAACGGGACGTGTCCAAACGGTCGACGTCCAAGTGGGCATCACTCGACACGGAGACAGAGACACAGAGACAGTGACACAGAGGAGGGGACACAGGGATAGAGACACCGAGACAGAGACACAGAGACAGAGATACAGGACAGATACACAGAGACAGAGACACAGAGACGCAGAGACAGAAACTGAGAGACCGTGACACAGGGAGAGAGAAACAGAGACGTAGACACAGAGACAGAGACAGAGACAGAGACACAGAGACAGAGACACAGAGACAGAGATTCAGAGACAGAGACTCAGAGACAGAGACACAGAGACAGTGACGGAGACACAGAGACAGAGACACAGAAACAGAGACACAGAGACAGAGACACAGAGACAGAGATTCAGACACAGTGACACAGAGACAGAGTCAGAGGGACAGTGACACAGAGACGGAGACACAGAGACAGAGACACCGAGACAGAGACACAGAGGCAGAGACACAGAGACCGACACACAGAGACGGAGACGCAGGTACAGAGACACACGGACAGAGGCATAGACACAGAGACAGGGATACAGAGACAGAGACACAGAGACAGGGACACAGAGACAGGGACACAGAGACAGAGACACAGACAGAGAAACACAGAGACGGAGATACAGGGACAGAGACACAGAGAAAGAGAAACAGAGACAGAGACACAGAGACGCAGAGACAGAAACACAGAGACCGTGACACAGGGAGAGAGAAACAGAGACATAGACACAGAGAAGAGACACAGAGACAGAGACACAGAGACAGAGACACAGAGACAGAGACACAGAGGCAGAGATTCAGACACAGTGACACAGAGACAGAGTCAGAGGGACAGTGACACAGGGACAGAGACACCGATACAGAGACACAGAGGCAGAGACATAGAGACCGACACACAGAGACGGAGACACAGGTACAGAGAAACACGGACAGAGGCGTAGACACAGAGACAGGGACACAGAGACAGAGACACAGAGAGAGAGAGACAGAGACAGAGAGACAGAGACACAGAGACAGAGACACGGAGGCAGAGAGACAGAGACAGAGAGACAGAGACAGAGGAATAGACACAGAGGCAGAGGCACAGAGACAGAGACACATAGACCGAGACACAGAGACCAATTCACGGAGACGGAGACACAGGGACAGAGACGCAGAGTCAGGGACACAGAGACAGAGATTCAGAGACAGTGGCACAGGGACAGAGACACAGAGACAGAAACACAGAGACGGATTCTCAGAGACAGAGACACAGAGACTGAGGCACAGAGACAGAGACACAGAGATAGAGACACAGAGTCATGGACATAGAGACAGAGACACAGAGACAGAGACACAGAGACAGAGACACAGAGACAGAGACACAGAGAGAGAGAGACAGAGACAGAGATACAGAGGCAGAGACACAGAGACGCAGAGACAGAGACGCAGAGACCGTGACACTGGGAGACAGAGGCAGAGGCATAGACACAGAGGCAGAGACACAGAGACAGAGATTAAGAGACAGAGACACAGAGAGTGAGAGACAGATACACAGAGACGGAGACACAGTGAGAGAGAGACAGATACACAGAGACGGAGACACAGGGACAGAGACACACGGACAGAGGCATAGACACAGAGGCAGGGACACAGAGACAGAGACACAGAGACAGATATTCAGACACAGTGACACAGAGACAGAGTCAGAGGGACAGAGGTACAGAGACGGAGGCACAGGGCCAGAGACACAGAGACAGAAACACAGAGACAGATTCACAGAGACAGAGACCCAGAGACAGAGACATAGGGACGGAGACAGGTACACGGTGAGACAGACACAGAGACACAGATACACAGACAGTGACACAGAGACGGAGACACAGGGACAGAGACATCGAGACAGAGACACAGAGGCAGAGACACAGAGACAGAGACACAGAGACTGAGATACAGAGACAGAGACACAGAGACAGAGACACAGAGACAGAGACACAGAGACAGAGACACAGAGGCAGAGACACAGCGACAGAGACACAGAGACAGAGACACAGAGACAGTGACACAGAGACAGAGACACAGGGACAGAGACACAGAGGCAGAGATTCAGACACAGTGACACAGAGACAGAGTCAGAGGGACAGTGACACAGGGACAGAGACACCGATACAGAGACACAGAGGCAGAGACATAGAGACCGACACACAGAGACGGAGACACAGGTACAGAGACACACGGACAGAGGCATAGACACAGAGACAGGGACACAGAGACAGAGACACAGAGAGAGAGAGACAGAGACAGAGAGACAGAGACACAGAGACAGAGACGCAGAGACCGTGACACAGGGAGACAGAGACAGAGGCATAGATACAGAGGCAGAGACACAGAGACAGAGATTAAGAGACAGAGACTCAGAGACAGAGACACAGAGACAGTGACGGAGACACAGAGACAGGGACACAGAGACAGATACACAGAGACAGAGGCACAGAGACAGAGGCTCAGAGGCAGAGACACAGAGACAGAGACACAGATATAGAGACACAGAGAGTGAGAGACAGATACACAGAGACGGAGACACAGTGAGAGAGAGACAGATACACAGAGACGGAGACACAGGGACAGAGTCACACGGACGGAGGCATAGACACAGAGAGGGGGACACAGAGACAGAGACACAGAGAGAGAGAGGCAGAGACAGCGAGACAGAGACACAGAGACAGAGACACAGGGACAGAGACACAGAATCAGAGACACAGAGACAGAGACACAGAGACAGATACACAGAGAAAGAGGCACAGAGACAGAGGCTCAGAGACAGAGACACAGAGACAGAGATTCAGAGTCATCGACACAGAGACAGAGACACAGAGACAGATACACAGGGACAGAGGCACAGAAACAGAGACTCAGAGACAGAGACACAGAGGACAGGGACACAGAGACGGAGACACAGAGAGAGAAAC
Organism: Megachile willughbiella; assembly: GCA_945859595.2. Classification (NCBI taxonomy): domain Eukaryota; kingdom Metazoa; phylum Arthropoda; class Insecta; order Hymenoptera; family Megachilidae; genus Megachile; species Megachile willughbiella. The sequence goes on from CAMAOD020000064.1 coordinate 37,415, forward strand.
ACAGAGAAGGAGACACAGGTATAGAGACACAGAGACAGAGACACAGAGAAAGAGAAACAGAGACAGAGACACAGTGAGAGAAACACAGAGAAGGAGACACAGGTATAGAGACACAGAGACAGAGGCACAGAGAAAGAGAAACAGAGACCGAGAGAGAGACAGAGTCACACAGACAGATACACAGGAACAGAGACACAGAGACAGAGACAGAGGGACAGGGACACAGAGGCGGAGACACAGGGACAGAGACACCGAGACAGAGACACAGAGGCAGAGACACAGAGACCAACACACAGAGACGGAGACACAGGTACAGAGACACACGGACAGAGGCATAGACACAGAGACAGGGACACAGAGACAGAGATACAGAGAGAGAGAGACAGAGACAGAGAGACAGAGAACAGAGACAGAGACACGGAGGCAGAGACACAGAGACAGAGAGACAGAGACAGAGGCATATACACAGAGGCAGAGGCACAGAGACAGAGACACATAGACCGAGACACAGAGACGGAGACAGAGACACAGAGACAGAGAAAAAAGAGACAGAGACACTGAGGCAGAGACACGGAGACAGAGACACAGAGATAGAGACACAGAGAGTGAGAGACAGATACACAGAGACGGAAACACAGTGACAGAGAGACAGATACACAGAGACGGAGACACAGGGACAGAGACACACGGACAGAGGCATAGACACAGAGACAGGGACACAGAGACAGAGACACAGAGAGAGAGAGACAGAGACAGAGAGACAGAGACACAGAGACAGAGACGCAGAGACCGTGTCACAGGGAGACAGAGACAGAGGCATAGATACAGAGGCAGAGACACAGAGACAGAGATTAAGAGACAGAGGACTCAGAGACAGAGACACAGAGACAGTGACGGAGACACAGAGACAGAGACACAGAGACAGAGGCACAGAGACAGAGGCTCAGAGGCAGAGACACAGAGACAGAGACACAGATATAGAGACACAGAGAGTGAGAGACAGATACGCAGAGACGGAGACACAGTGAGAGAGAGACAGATACACAGAGCCGGAGACACAGAGGCAGAGACACAGAGGCAGAGACACAGAGACAGAGACACAGAGACAGAGACACAGAGACAGAGACACAGAGACAGAGACACAGAATACACAGAGACAGAGACAAAGAGACAGAGACACAGAGACAGAGACACAGAGACAGAGACACAGAGAAAGAGAAACAGAGACAGAGACAGAGACATAGAGACAGAGACACCGATACTGAGACGCAGAGGCAGAGACACAGAGACCGACACACAGAGACGGAGACACAGGTACAGAGACACACGGACAGAGGCATAGACACAGAGACAGGGACACAGAGACAGAGACACAGAGAGAGAGAGGCAGAGACAGCGAGACAGAGACACAGAGACAGAGACACGGAGGCAGAGACGCAGAGTCAGAGAGACAGAGACAGAGGCATAGACACAGAGGCAGAGTCACAGAGACAGAGACACATAGACCGAGACACAGAGACCAATTCACGCAGACGGAGACTCAGGGACAGAGACGCAGAGACAGGGACACGGAGACAGAGATTCAGAGACAGTGACACAGAGACAGAGACACAGAGACAGAGACACAGAGACAGAGACACAGAGACAGAGACACAGAGACAGAGACACAGAGACAGAGACACAGAGACAGAGACACAGAGACAGAGACACAGAGACAGAGACACAGAGACAGAGACACAGAGACAGAGACACAGAGACAGAGACACAGAGACAGAGACACAGAGACAGAGACACAGAGACAGAGACACAGAGACAGAGACACAGAGACAGATACACAGAGACAGAGACACCGATACAGAGACACAGTGGCCGAGACACAGAGACCGACACACAGAGACGGAGACACAGGTACAGAGACACAGAGACAGAAACACAGAGACAGATTCTCAGAGACAGAGACACAGAGACAGAGGCACAGAGACAGAGACACAGAGATAGAGACACAGAGTCATGGACATAGAGACAGAGACACAGAGACAGATACGCAGAGACAGAGGCACAGAGACAGAGACTCAGAGACAGAGACACAGAGACAGAGATTCAGAGACAGTGACACAGAGACAGAGACACAGAGACAGAGACACAGAGACAGAGACACGGAGACAGAGACACAGAGACAGAGACACAGAGACAGAGACACAGAGACAGAGACACAGAGACAGAGACACAGAGACAGAGACACAGAGACAGAGACAGAGAGACAGGGACACAGAGACGGAGACACAGACAGAGAAACACAGAGAAGGAGACACAGGTATAGAGACACAGAGACAGACACACAGAGAAAGAGAAACAGAGACAGAGACACAGAGAGAGAAACGCAGAGAAGGAGACACAGGTGTAGAGACACAGAGACAGAGACACACGAGAAAGAGAAATAGAGACCGAGAGAGAGACAGAGTCACAGAGACAGATACACAGAAACAGAGACATAGAGACAGAGACAGAGGGACAGGGACACAGAGAGAGAGACTCAGAGACAGTGACACAGAGATAGAGATTCAGACACAGTGACACAGAGAGAGTCAGAGGGACAGTGACCACAGAGACGGAGACACAGAGGCAGAGACACAGAGAACCGACACCACAGACACGGAGACGCAGGTACAGAGACACACGGACAGAGGCATAGACACAGAGACAGAGACACAGAGAGAGAGAGATAGAGGACGGAGAGACAGAGACACAGAGACAGAGACACGGAGGCAGAAATACAGAGACAGAGAGACAGAGACAGAGGCATAGACACAGAGGCAGAGGCACAGAGACAGTGACACATAGACCGAGACACAGAGACGGAGACAGAGACACAGAGACAGATCCAGAGAGACAGAGACACAGAGACAGAGACATAGAGACAGAGACACAGAGGCAGAGACACAGAGACAGAGACACAGAGACAGAGACACAGAGACAGAGACACAGAGAAAGAGATTCAGACACAGTGACACGGAGACAGAGTCAGAGGGACAGTGACACAGGGACAGAGACACCGAATCAGAGACACAGAGGCAGAGACATAGAGACCTACCCACAGAGACGGAGACACAGGTACAGAGACACACGGACAGAGGCATAGACACAGAGACAGGGACACAGAGACAGAGACACAGAGAGAGAGAGACAGAGACAGAGAGACAGAGACACAGAGACGGAGACACAGAGACAGAGACACAGAGACAGAGACACAGAGACAGAGACACAGAGACAGAGACACAGAGACAGAGACACAGAGACAGAGACACACGGACAGAGGCATAGACACAGAGACAGGGACACAGAGACAGAGATACAGAGAGAGAGAGACAGAGACAGAGAGACAGAGACACAGAGACAGAGACACGGAGGCAGAGACACAGAGACAGAGAGACAGAGACAGAGGCATAGACACAGAGGCAGATGCACAGAGACGGAGACACATAGACCGAGACACAGAGACGGAGACAGAGACACAGAGACAGAGAAAAAAGAGACAGAGACACTGAGGCAGAGACACGGAGACAGAGACACAGAGACAGATACACAGAGATAGAGGCACAGAGACAGAGACGGAGACACAGGGACGGAGATACGGAGACAGAGACACAGAGACGGAGACACAGGGGCAGAGACACAGAGACAGAGACACAGAGACAGAGACACAGAGACAGAAACACAGAGACAGAGGCACAGAGACAGAGACTCAGAGACAGAGACACAGAGACAGAGATTCAGAGACAGTGACACAGAGACAGAGACACAGAGACAGAGACACAGAGACAGAGACACAGAGACAGAGACACGAAGACAGAGACACGGAGACAGAGACACAGAGACAGAGACACAGAGACAGAGACACAGAGACAGAGACACAGAGACAGAGACACAGAGACAGAGATTCAGAGACAGAGACTCAGAGACAGAGACACAGAGACAGTGACGGAGACACAGAGACAGAGACACAGAAACAGATACACAGAGACAGAGGCACAGAGACAGAGACTCAGAGACAGAGACACAGAGAGAGGGACACAGAGACGGAGACACAGAGAGAGAAACACAGAGAAGGAGACACAGGTATAGAGACACAGAGACAGAGACACAGAGAAAGAGAAACAGAGACAGACACACAGAGAGAGAAACACAGAGAAGGAGACACAGGTGTAGAGACACAGAGAAAGAGAAACAGAGACCGAGAGAGAGACAGAGTCACAGAGACAGATACACAGAAACAGAGACACAGATACAGAGACAGAGGGACAGGGACACAGAGAGAGAGACTCAGAGACAGAGACACAGAGACAGAGATTCAGACACAGTGACACAGAGACAGAGTCAGAGGGACAGTGAAGCAGAGACGGGGACACAGGGACAGAGACACCGAGACAGAGACACAGAGGCAGAGACACAGAGACTGACACACAGAGACGGGGACACAGCCACAGAGACACACGGACAGAGGCATAGACACAGAGACAGGGACACAGAGACAGAGACACAGAGATAGAGACACAGAGTCATGGACATAGAGACAGAGACACAGAGACAGAGACACAGAGACAGAGACACAGAGACGGAGACACAGAGACAGAGACACAGAGACAGAGACACAGAGACAGAGACACAGAGACAGAGACACAGAGACAGAGACACAGAGACAGAGACACAGAGACAGAGACACAGAGACAGAGACACAGAGACAGAGACACAGAGACAGAGACACAGTGACAGATACACAGAGACAGAGACACAGTGACAGAGACACAGAGACAGAGACACAGAGACAGAGACACAGAGAGAGAGACACAGAGACAGAGACACAGAGACACAGACAAAGTGAGAGAGACAGAGACACAGAGACGGAGACGCAGGGACAGAGACACCGAGACAGAGACACAGAGGCAGAGACACAGAGATAGAGGCACAGAGACAGAGACGGTGACACAGAGACGGAGATACGGAGACAGAGACACAGAGACGGAGACACAGGGGCAGAGACACAGAGACAGAGACACAGAGAAAGAGAAACAGAGACAGAGACAGAGACATAGAGACAGAGACACCGATACTGAGACGCAGAGGCAGAGACACAGAGACCGACACACAGTGACGGAGACACAGGTACAGAGACACACGGACAGAGGCATAGACACAGAGACAGGGACACAGAGACAGAGACACAGAGAGAGAGAGACAGAGACAGCGAGACAGAGACACAGAGACAGAGACACGGAGGCAGAGACGCAGAGTCAGAGAGACAGAGACAGAGGCATAGACACAGAGGCAGAGTCACAGAGACAGAGACACATAGACCGAGACACAGAGACCAATTCACGCAGACGGAGACTCAGGGACAGAGACGCAGAGACAGGGACACGGAGACAGAGATTCAGAGACAGTGACACAGAGACAGAGACACAGAGACAGAGACACAGAGACAGAGACACAGAGACAGAGACACAGAGACAGCGACACAGAGACAGAGTCACAGAGACAGAGACACAGAGACAGAGACACAGAGGCAGAGACATGGAGACAGAGACACAGAGACAGAGACACAGAGACAGAGACACAGAGACAGAGACACAGAGACAGAGACACAGAGACAGAAACACAGAGACAGAGACACAGTGACAGAGACACAGAGACAGAGATTCAGACACAGTGACACAGAGACAGAGTCAGAGGGACAGTGACACAGGGACAGAGACACCTATACAGAGACACAGAGGCAGAGACATAGAGACCGACACTCAGAGACGGAGACACGGGTACAGAGACACACGGACAGAGTCATAGACACAGAGACAGGGACACAGAGACAGAGACACAGAGAGAGAGAGACAGAGACAGAGAGACAGAGACACAGAGACAGAGACACGAAGGCAGAGAGACAGAGACAGAGAGACAGAGACAGAGGCATAGACACAGAGGCAGATTCACAGAGACAGAGACACAGAGACAGAGATATAATGACAGAAACACAGAGACAGAGACACAGAGACAGAGACGCAGAGCCGGAGACACAGCGACAGAGACACAGAGACAGAGACACAGAGACCGAGACAGAGGCACAGAGACAGAGACACGGAGACAGAGACACAGAGACAGTGACACAGAGGATGGGACACAGGGACAGAGACAACGAGACAGAGACACAGAGACAGAGACACAGAGACAGAGACACAGAGACAGAGATACAGGACAGATACACAGAGACAGAGACACAGAGACGCAGAGACAGAAACTCAGAGACCGTGACACAGGGAGAGAGAAACAGAGACGTAGACACAGAGACAGAGACAGAGACAGAGACACAGGGACAGATACACAGAGACAGAGACACAGAGACAGCGACACAGAGACAGAGACACAGAGACAGAGACATAGAGACAGAGACACAGAGGCAGAGACACAGAGACAGAGACACAGAGACAGAGACACAGAGACAGAGACACAGAGAAAGAGATTCAGACACAGTGACACGGAGACAGAGTCAGAGGGACAGTGACACAGGGACAGAGACACCGAATCAGAGACACAGAGGCAGAGACATAGAGACCGACACACAGAGACGGAGACACAGGTACAGAGACACACGGACAGAGGCATAGACACAGAGACAGGGACACAGAGACAGAGACACACAGAGAGAGAGACAGAGACAGAGAGACAGAGACACAGAGACAGAGACACGGAGGCAGAGAGACAGAGACAGAGAGACAGAGACAGAGGCATAGACACAGAGGCAGAGGCACAGAGACAGAGACACATAGACCGAGACACAGAGACCAATTCACGGAGACGGAGACACAGGGACAGAGACGCAGAGTCAGGGACACAGAGACAGAGATTCAGAGACAGTGACACAGAGACAGAGACACAGAGACAGAGACACAGAGACAGAGACACAGAGACAGAGACACAGAGACAGAGACACAGAGACAGAGACACAGAGACAGAGACACAGAGACAGAGACACAGAGACAGAGACACAGAGACAGAGACACAGAGACAGAGACACAGAGACAGAGACACAGAGACAGAGACACAGAGACAGAGACACAGAGACAGAGACACAGAGACAGAGACACAGAGACAGAGACACAGAGACAGAGACACAGAGACAGAGACACAGAGACAGAGACACAGAGACAGAGACACAGAGACAGAGACACAGAGACAGAGACACAGAGACAGAGACACAGAGACAGAGACACAGAGACAGAGACACAGAGACAGAGACAGAGACACAGAGACAGAGACACAGAGACAGAGACACAGAGACAGAGACACAGAGACAGAGACACAGAGACAGAGACACAGTGACATAAACACAAAGACAGAGACACAGAGACAGAGATTCAGAGACAGAGACTCAGAGACAGAGACACAGAGACAGTGACGGAGACACAGAGACACAGAGACAGATACACAGAGACAGAGGCACGGAGACAGAGACACACGGACAGAGGCATAGACACAGAGACAGGGATACAGAGACAGAGACACAGAGAGAGAGAGACAGAGACAGCGAGACAGAGACACAGAGACAGAGACACGGAGGCAGAGACGCAGTGTCAGAGAGACAGAGACAGAGGCATAGACACAGAGGCAGAGTCACAGAGACAGAGACACATAGACCGAGACACAGAGACCAATTCACGCAGACGGAGACTCAGGGACAGAGACGCAGAGACAGGGACACGGAGACAGAGATTCAGAGACAGTGACACAGAGACAGAGACACAGAGACAGAGACACAGAGACAGAGACACAGAGACAGAGACACAGAGACAGAGACACAGAGACAGAGACACAGAGACAGAGACACAGAGACAGAGACACAGAGACAGATACACAGAGACAGAGACACCGATACAGAGACACAGTGGCCGAGACACAGAGACCGACACACAGAGACGGAGACACAGGTACAGAGAGACAGAGACAGAAACACAGAGACAGATTCTCAGAGACAGAGACACAGAGACAGAGGCACAGAGACAGAGACACAGAGATAGAGACACAGAGTCATGGACATAGAGACAGAGACACAGAGACAGATACGCAGAGACAGAGGCACAGAGACAGAGACAGAGAGACAGGGACACAGAGACGGAGACACAGACAGAGAAACATAGAGAAGGAGACACAGGTATAGAGACACAGAGACAGACACACAGAGAAAGAGAAACAGAGACAGAGACAAAGAGAGAGAAGCGCAGAGAAGGAGACACAGGTGTAGAGACACAGAGACAGAGACACAGAGAAAGAGAAATAGAGACCGAGAGAGAGACAGAGTCACAGAGACAGATACACAGAAACAGAGACACAGAGACAGAGACAGAGGGACAGGGACACAGAGAGAGAGACTCAGAGACAGAGACACAGAGACAGAGATTCAGACACAGTGACACAGAGAGAGAGTCAGAGGGACAGTGACACAGAGACGGAGACACAGAGGCAGAGACACAGAGACCGACACACAGACACGGAGACGCAGGTACAGAGACACACGGACAGAGGCATAGACACAGAGACAGAGACACAGAGAGAGAGAGATAGAGACGGAGAGACAGAGACACAGAGACAGAGACACGGAGGCAGAAATACAGAGACAGAGAGACAGAGACAGAGGCATAGACACAGAGGCAGACGCACAGAGACAGTGACACATAGACCGAGACACAGAGACGGAGACAGAGACACAGAGACAGATACACAGAGACAGAGACACAGAGACAGAGACATAGAGACAGAGACACAGAGGCAGAGACACAGAGACAGAGACACAGAGACAGAGACACAGAGACAGAGACACAGAGAAAGAGATTCAGACACAGTGACACGGAGACAGAGTCAGAGGGACAGTGACACAGGGACAGAGACACCGAATCAGAGACACAGAGGCAGAGACATAGAGACCGACACACAGAGACGGAGACACAGGTACAGAGACACACGGAGAGAGACAGAGACACAGAGACAGAGGCACAGAGACAGAGACACAGAGATAGAGACACAGAGTCATGGACATAGAGACAGAGACACAGAGACAGATACGCAGAGACAGAGACACAGAGACAGAGACACAGAGACAGAGACACAGAGACAGAGACACAGAGACAGAGACACAGAGAAAAAGATTCAGACACAGTGACACGGAGACAGAGTCAGAGGGACAGTGACACAGGGACAGAGACACCGAATCAGAGACACAGAGGCAGAGACATAGAGACAGACACACAGAGACGGAGACACAGGTACAGAGACACACGGACAGAGGCATAGACACAGAGACAGGGACACAGAGACAGAGACACAGAGAGAGAGAGACAGAGACAGAGAGACAGAGACACAGAGACGGAGACACAGAGACAGAGACACAGAGACAGAGACACAGAGACAGAGACACAGAGACAGAGACACAGAGACAGAGACACAGAGACAGAGACACAGAGACAGAGACACAGGTACAGAGACACACGGACAGAGGCATAGACACAGAGACAGGGACACAGAGACAGAGATACAGAGAGAGAGAGACAGAGACAGAGAGACAGAGACACAGAGACAGAGACACGGAGGCAGAGACACAGAGACAGAGAGACAGAGACAGAGGCATAGACACAGAGGCAGAGGCACAGAGACGGAGACACATAGACCGAGACACAGAGACGGAGACAGAGACACAGAGACAGAGAAAAAAGAGACAGAGACACTGAGGCAGAGACACGGAGACAGAGACACAGAGACAGATACACTGAGATAGAGGCACAGAGACCGAGACAGAGACACAGGGACGGAGATACGGAGACAGAGACACAGAGACGGAGACACAGGGGCAGAGACACGGAGACAGAGACACAGAGAAATAGAAACAGAGACAGAGACAGAGACATAGAGACAGAGACAGAGATACAGAGACAGAGACACAGAGACGCAGAGAGAGAGACGCAGAGACCGTGACACAGGGAGACAGAGACAGAGGCATAAACACAGAGGCAGAGACACAGAGAGAGAGATTAAGAGACAGAGACTCAGAGACAGAGACACAGAGACAGTGACGGAGACACAGAGCCAGAGACACAGAGACAGATACACAGAGACAGAGGCACAGAGACAGAGACTCAGAGACAGAGACACAGAGACAGAGATTCAGAGACAGTGACACAGAGACAGAGACACAGAGACAGAGACACGGAGACAGAGACACAGAGACAGAGACACAGAGACAGAGACACAGAGACAGAAACACAGATACAGAGGCACAGAGACAGAGACTCAGAGACAGAGACACAGAGACAGAGATTCAGAGACAGTGACACAGAGACAGAGACACAGAGACAGAGACACAGAGACAGAGACACGGAGACAGAGACACAGAGACAGAGACACAGAGACAGAGACACAGAGACAGAGACACAGAGACAGAGACACAGAGACAGAGATTCAGAGACAGAGACTCAGAGACAGAGACACAGAGACAGTGACGGAGACACAGAGACAGAGACACAGAAACAGATACACAGAGACAGAGGCACAGAGACAGAGACTCAGAGACAGAGACACAGAGACAGGGACACAGAGACGGAGACACAGAGAGAGAAACACAGAGAAGGAGACACAGGTATAGAGACACAGAGACAGAGACACAGAGAAAGAGAAACAGAGACAGACACACAGAGAGAGAAACACAGAGAAGGAGACACAGGTGTAGAGACACAGAGATAGAGAAACAGAGACCGAGAGAGAGACAGAGTCACAGAGACAGATACACAGAAACAGAGACACAGATACAGAGACAGAGGGACAGGGACACAGAGAGAGAGACTCAGAGACAGAGACACAGAGACAGAGATTCAGACACAGTGACACAGAGACAGAGTCAGAGGGACAGTGAAGCAGAGACGGGGACACAGGGACAGAGACACCGAGACAGAGACACAGAGGCAGAGACACAGAGACTGACACACAGAGACGGGGACGCAGCCACAGAGACACACGGACAGAGGCATAGACACAGAGACAGGGACACAGAGACAGAGACACAGAGATAGAGACACAGAGTCATGGACATAGAGACAGAGACACAGAGACAGAGACACAGAGACAGAGACACAGAGACAGAGACACAGAGACGGAGACACAGAGACAGAGACACAGAGACAGAGACACAGAGACAGAGACACAGAGACAGAGACACAGAGACAGAGACACAGAGACAGAGACACAGAGACAGAGACAAAGAGACAGAGACACAGAGACAGAGACACAGAGACAGAGACACAGAGACAGAGACACAGAGACAGAGACACAGAGACAGAGACACAGAGACAGAGACACAGAGACAGAGACACAGAGACAGAGACTGAGAGACAGGGATACAGAGACAGAGACATAAGGACGGAGACAGGGACACGGTGACACAGACACAGAGACAGAGACACACAGACAGTGACACAGAGACGGAGACACAGAGACAGAGACACAGAGACAGAGACACAGAGACAGAGACACAGAGACAGAGACTCAGAGACAGATTCACAGAGACAGAGACACAGAGACAGAGACACAGAGACAGAGACACAGAGACAGAGACACAGAGACAGAGCCACAGAGACAGAGACACAGATACACAGAGAGTAACACAGAGACGGAGACACAGGGACAGAGACATCGAGACAGAGACACAGAGGCAGAGACACAGAGACAGAGACATAGAGACCGACACACAGAGACGGAGACACAGGTACAGAGACACGCGGACAGAGGCATAGACACAGAGACAGAGGCACAGAGACAGAGACACGGAGAGAGAGAGACAGAGACAGAGGCACAGAGACACAGAGACAGAGACACAGAGACAGTTACACAGAGACAGAGACACGGAGACGCAGAGACAGAAACACAGAGACCGTGACACAGGGAGAGAGAAACAGAGGTGTAGACACAGAGACAGAGACAGAGACAAATACACAGAGACGGAGACACAGAGACAGAGACACGGAGACGCAGAGACAGAAACACAGAGACCGTGACACAGGGAGAGAGAAACAGAGGTGTAGACACAGAGACAGAGACAGAGACAAATACACAGAGACGGAGACACAGAGACAGAGACACAGAGACAGAGACTCAGAGACAGAGACACAGAGAGAGAGACACAGAGACAGAGACACAGAGACAGAGACACAGAGTCAGAGACACAGAGACAGAGACACAGAGACAGAGACACAGAGACAGAGACTCAGAGACAGATTCACAGAGACAGAGACACAGAGACAGATACATAAAGAGAGAAACACAGAGACAGAGACACAGAGACAGAGACACAGTGACAGAGACACAGAGACAGAGACACAGAATCAGAGACACAGAGACAGAGACACAGAGACAGAGACACAGAGACAGAGACACAGAGGCAGAGACACAGAGACAGAGACACAGAGACACAGACAAAGTGAGAGAGACAGAGACACAGAGACGGAGACGCAGGGACAGAGACACCGAGACAGAGACACAGAGGCAGAGACACAGAGACCAACACACAGAGACGGAGACACAGGTACAGAGACACACGGACAGAGGCATAGACACAGAGACAGGGACACAGAGACAGAGATACAGAGAGAGAGAGACAGAGACAGAGAGACAGAGAACAGAGACAGAGACACGGAGGCAGAGACACAGAGACAGAGAGACAGAGACAGAGGCATAGACACAGAGGCAGAGGCACAGAGACAGAGACACATAGACCGAGACACAGAGACGGAGACAGAGACACAGAGACAGAGAAAAAAGAGACAGAGACACTGAGGCAGAGACACGGAGACAGAGACACAGAGACAGATACACAGAGATAGAGGCACAGAGACAGAGACGGTGACACAGGGACGGAGATACGGAGACAGAGACACAGAGACGGAGACACAGGGGCAGAGACACAGAGACAGAGACACAGAGAAAGAGAAACAGAGACAGAGACAGAGACATAGAGACAGAGACACCGATACTGAGACGCAGAGGCAGGGACACAGAGACCGACACACAGAGACGGAGACACAGGTACAGAGACACACGGACAGAGGCATAGACACAGAGACAGGGACACAGAGACAGAGACACAGAGCGAGAGAGACAGAGACAGCGAGACAGAGACACAGAGACAGAGACACGGAGGCAGAGACGCAGAGTCAGAGAGACAGAGACAGAGGCATAGACACAGAGGCAGAGTCACAGAGACAGAGACGCATAGACCGAGACACAGAGACCAATTCACGCAGACGGAGACTCAGGGACAGAGACGCAGAGACAGGGACACGGAGACAGAGATTCAGAGACAGTGACACAGAGACAGAGACACAGAGACAGAGACACAGAGACAGAGACACGGAGACAGAGACACAGAGACAGAGACACAGAGACAGAGACACAGAGACAGAGACACAGAGACAGAGATTCAGAGACAGAGACTCAGAGACAGAGACACAGAGACAGGGACACAGAGACGGAGACACAGACAGAGAAACACAGAGAAGGAGACACAGGTATAGAGACACAGAGACAGACACACAGAGAAAGAGAAACAGAGACAGAGACACAGAGACAGAGATTCAGAGACAGTGACACAGAGACAGAGACACAGAGACAGAGACACAGAGACAGAGACACGGTGACAGAGACACAGAGACAGAGACACAGAGACAGAGACACAGAGACAGAGACACAGAGACAGAGATTCAGAGACAGAGACTCAGAGACCGAGACACAGAGACAGTGACACAGAGACAGAGACACAGAGATAGAGACACAGAGTCATGGACATAGAGACAGAGACACAGAGACAGATACGCAGAGACAGAGACACAGAGGCAGAGACACAGAGACAGGGACATAGAGACCGACACACAGAGACGGAGACACAGGTACAGAGACACGCGGACAGAGGCATAGACACAGAGACAGAGACACAGAGACAGAGGCACAGAGACAGAGACACAGAGATAGAGACACAGAGTCATGGACATAGAGACAGAGACACAGAGACAGATACGCAGAGACAGAGACACAGAGACAGAGACACAGAGACAGAGACACAGAGACAGAGACACAGAGACAGAGACACAGAGAAAAAGATTCAGACACAGTGACACGGAGACAGAGTCAGAGGGACAGTGACACAGGGACAGAGACACCGAATCAGAGACACAGAGGCAGAGACATAGAGACAGACACACAGAGACGGAGACACAGGTACAGAGACACACGGACAGAGGCATAGACACAGAGACAGGGACACAGAGACAGAGACACAGAGAGAGAGAGACAGAGACAGAGAGACAGAGACACAGAGACGGAGACACAGAGACAGAGACACAGAGACAGAGACACAGAGACAGAGACACAGAGACAGAGACACAGAGACAGAGACACAGAGACAGAGACACAGAGACAGAGACACAGGTACAGAGACACACGGACAGAGGCATAGACACAGAGACAGGGACACAGAGACAGAGATACAGAGAGAGAGAGACAGAGACAGAGAGACAGAGACACAGAGACAGAGACACGGAGGCAGAGACACAGAGACAGAGAGACAGAGACAGAGGCATAGACACAGAGGCAGAGGCACAGAGACGGAGACACATAGACCGAGACACAGAGACGGAGACAGAGACACAGAGACAGAGAAAAAAGAGACAGAGACACTGAGGCAGAGACACGGAGACAGAGACACAGAGACAGATACACTGAGATAGAGGCACAGAGACAGAGACAGAGACACAGGGACGGAGATACGGAGACAGAGACACAGAGACGGAGACACAGGGGCAGAGACACGGAGACAGAGACACAGAGAAATAGAAACAGAGACAGAGACAGAGACATAGAGAGAGAGACAGAGATACAGAGACAGAGACACAGAGACGCAGAGAGAGAGACGCAGAGACCGTGACACAGGGAGACAGAGACAGAGGCATAAACACAGAGGCAGAGACACAGAGAGAGAGATTAAGAGACAGAGACTCAGAGACAGAGACACAGAGACAGTGACGGAGACACAGAGCCAGAGACACAGAGACAGATACACAGAGACAGAGGCACAGAGACAGAGACTCAGAGACAGAGACACAGAGACAGAGATTCAGAGACAGTGACACAGAGACAGAGACACAGAGACAGAGACACGGAGACAGAGACACAGAGACAGAGACACAGAGACAGAGACACAGAGACAGAAACACAGATACAGAGGCACAGAGACAGAGACTCAGAGACAGAGACACAGAGACAGAGATTCAGAGACAGTGACACAGAGACAGAGACACAGAGACAGAGACACAGAGACAGAGACACGGAGACAGAGACACAGAGACAGAGACACAGAGACAGAGACACAGAGACAGAGACACAGAGACAGAGACACAGAGACAGAGATTCAGAGACAGAGACTCAGAGACAGAGACACAGAGACAGTGACGGAGACACAGAGACAGAGACACAGAAACAGATACACAGAGACAGAGGCACAGAGACAGAGACTCAGAGACAGAGACACAGAGACAGGGACACAGAGACGGAGACACAGAGAGAGAAACACAGAGAAGGAGACACAGGTATAGAGACACAGAGACAGAGACACAGAGAAAGAGAAACAGAGACAGACACACAGAGAGAGAAACACAGAGAAGGAGACACAGGTGTAGAGACACAGAGAAAGAGAAACAGAGACCGAGAGAGAGACAGAGTCACAGAGACAGATACACAGAAACAGAGACACAGATACAGAGACAGAGGGACAGGGACACAGAGAGAGAGACTCAGAGACAGAGACACAGAGACAGAGATTCAGACACAGTGACACAGAGACAGAGTCAGAGGGACAGTGAAGCAGAGACGGGGACACAGGGACAGAGACACCGAGACAGAGACACAGAGGCAGAGACACAGAGACTGACACACAGAGACGGGGACGCAGCCACAGAGACACACGGACAGAGGCATAGACACAGAGACAGGGACACAGAGACAGAGACACAGAGATAGAGACACAGAGTCATGGACATAGAGACAGAGACACAGAGACAGAGACACAGAGACAGAGACACAGAGACAGAGACACAGAGACGGAGACACAGAGACAGAGACACAGAGACAGAGACACAGAGACAGAGACACAGAGACAGAGACACAGAGACAGAGACACAGAGACAGAGACACAGAGACAGAGACACAGAGACAGAGACACAGAGACAGAGACACAGAGACAGAGACAAAGAGACAGAGACACAGAGACAGAGACACAGAGACAGAGACACAGAGACAGAGACACAGAGACAGAGACACAGAGACAGAGACACAGAGACAGAGACACAGAGACAGAGACACAGAGACAGAGACTCAGAGACAGGGATACAGAGACAGAGACATAAGGACGGAGACAGGGACACGGTGACACAGACACAGAGACAGAGACACACAGACAGTGACACAGAGACGGAGACACAGAGACAGAGACACAGAGACAGAGACACAGAGACAGAGACACAGAGACAGAGACTCAGAGACAGATTCACAGAGACAGAGACACAGAGACATCGACACAGAGACAGAGACACAGAGACAGAGACACAGAGACAGAGCCACAGAGACAGAGACACAGATACACAGAGAGTAACACAGAGACGGAGACACAGGGACAGAGACATCGAGACAGAGACACAGAGGCAGAGACACAGAGACAGAGACGTAGAGACCGACACACAGAGACGGAGACACAGGTACAGAGACACGCGGACAGAGGCATAGACACAGAGACAGAGGCACAGAGACAGAGACACGGAGAGAGAGAGACAGAGACAGAGGCACAGAGACACAGAGACAGAGACACAGAGACAGTTACACAGAGACAGAGACACGGAGACGCAGAGACAGAAACACAGAGACCGTGACACAGGGAGAGAGAAACAGAGGTGTAGACACAGAGACAGAGACAGAGACAAATACACAGAGACGGAGACACAGAGACAGAGACACAGAGACAGAGACTCAGAGACAGAGACACAGAGAGAGAGACACAGAGACAGAGACACAGAGACAGAGACACAGAGTCAGAGACACAGAGACAGAGACACAGAGACAGAGACACAGAGACAGAGACTCAGAGACAGATTCACAGAGACAGAGACACAGAGACAGATACATAAAGAGAGAAACACAGAGACAGAGACACAGTGACAGAGACACAGAGACAGAGACACAGTGACAGAGACACAGAGACAGAGACACAGAATCAGAGACACAGAGACAGAGACACAGAGACAGAGACACAGAGACAGAGACACAGAGGCAGAGACACAGAGACAGAGACACAGAGACACAGACAAAGTGAGAGAGACAGAGACACAGAGACGGAGACGCAGGGACAGAGACACCGAGACAGAGACACAGAGGCAGAGACACAGAGACCAACACACAGAGACGGAGACACAGGTACAGAGACACACGGACAGAGGCATAGACACAGAGACAGGGACACAGAGACAGAGATACAGAGAGAGAGAGACAGAGACAGAGAGACAGAGAACAGAGACAGAGACACGGAGGCAGAGACACAGAGACAGAGAGACAGAGACAGAGGCATAGACACAGAGGCAGAGGCACAGAGACAGAGACACATAGACCGAGACACAGAGACGGAGACAGAGACACAGAGACAGAGAAAAAAGAGACAGAGACACTGAGGCAGAGACACGGAGACAGAGACACAGAGACAGATACACAGAGATAGAGGCACAGAGACAGAGACGGTGACACAGGGACGGAGATACGGAGACAGAGACACAGAGACGGAGACACAGGGGCAGAGACACAGAGACAGAGACACAGAGAAAGAGAAACAGAGACAGAGACAGAGACATAGAGACAGAGACACCGATACTGAGACGCAGAGGCAGGGACACAGAGACCGACACACAGAGACGGAGACACAGGTACAGAGACACACGGACAGAGGCATAGACACAGAGACAGGGACACAGAGACAGAGACACAGAGAGAGAGAGACAGAGACAGCGAGACAGAGACACAGAGACAGAGACACAGAGACGGAGACACAGGTACAGAGACACGCGGACAGAGGCATAGACACAGAGACAGAGGCACAGAGACAGAGACACGGAGAGAGAGAGACAGAGACAGAGGCACAGAGACACAGAGACAGAGACACAGAGACAGATACACAGAGACAGAGACACGGAGACGCAGAGACAGAAACACAGAGACCGTGACACAGGGAGAGAGAAACAGAGGTGTAGACACAGAGACAGAGACAGAGACAAATACACAGAGACGGAGACACAGAGACAGAGACACAGAGACAGAGACTCAGAGACAGAGACACAGAGAGAGAGACACAGAGACAGAGACACAGAGACAGAGACACAGGTACAGAGACACACGGACAGAGGCATAGACGCAGAGACAGAAACACAGAGACCGTGACACAGGGAGAGAGAAACAGAGGTGTAGACACGGAGACAGAGACACAGAGACAGAGACACAGAGACAGAGACACAGAGACAGAAACACAGAGACAGAGGCACAGAGACAGAGACTCAGAGACAGAGACACAGAGACAGAGATTCAGAGACAGTGACACAGAGACAGAGACACAGAGACAGAGACACAGAGACAGAGACACAGAGACAGAGACACTGAGACAGAGACACGGAGACAGAGACACAGAGACAGAGACACAGAGACAGAGACACAGAGACAGAGACACAGAGACAGAGACACAGAGACAGAGATTCAGAGACAGAGACTCAGAGACAGAGACACAGAGACAGTGACGGAGACACAGAGACAGAGACACAGAAACAGATACACAGAGACAGAGGCACAGAGACAGAGACTCAGAGACAGAGACACAGAGACAGGGACACAGAGACGGAGACACAGAGAGAGAAACACAGAGAAGGAGACACAGGTATAGAGACACAGAGACAGAGACACAGAGAAAGAGAAACAGAGACAGTTACACAGAGAGAGAAACACAGAGAAGGAGACACAGGTGTAGAGACACAGAGAAAGAGAAACAGAGACCGAGAGAGAGACAGAGTCACAGAGACAGATACACAGAAACAGAGACACAGATACAGAGACAGAGGGACAGGGACACAGAGAGAGAGACTCAGAGACAGAGACACAGAGACAGAGATTCAGACACAGTGACACAGAGACAGAGTCAGAGGGACAGTGAAGCAGAGACGGGGACACAGGGACAGAGACACCGAGACAGAGACACAGAGGCAGAGACACAGAGACTGACACACAGAGACGGGGACGCAGCCACAGAGACACACGGACAGAGGCATAGACACAGAGACAGGGACACAGAGACAGAGACACAGAGATAGAGACACAGAGTCATGGACATAGAGACAGAGACACAGAGACAGAGACACAGAGACAGAGACACAGAGACAGAGACACAGAGACGGAGACACAGAGACAGAGACACAGAGACAGAGACACAGAGACAGAGACACAGAGACAGAGACACAGAGACAGAGACACAGAGACAGAGACTCAGAGACAGAGATACAGAGACAGAGACATAAGGACGGAGACAGGGACACGGTGACACAGACACAGAGACAGAGACACACAGACAGTGACACAGAGACGGAGACACAGAGACAGAGACAGAGACAGAGACAGAGACAGAGACAGAGACAGAGACCGAGACACAGAGACAGAGACAGAGACACAGAGACAGAGACACAGAGACAGAGACAAAGAGACAGAGACACAGAGACAGGGACACAGAGACGGAGACACAGAGAGAGAAACACAGAGAAGGAGACACAGGTATAGAGACACAGAGACAGAGACACAGAGAAAGAGAAACAGAGACAGACACACAGAGAGAGAAACACAGAGAAGGAGACACAGGTGTAGAGACACAGAGAAAGAGAAACAGAGACCGAGAGAGAGACAGAGTCACAGAGACAGATACACAGAAACAGAGACACAGATACAGAGACAGAGGGACAGGGACACAGAGAGAGAGACTCAGAGACAGAGACACAGAGACAGAGATTCAGACACAGTGACACAGAGACAGAGTCAGAGGGACAGTGAAGCAGAGACGGGGACACAGGGACAGAGACACCGAGACAGAGACACAGAGGCAGAGACACAGAGACTGACACACAGAGACGGGGACGCAGCCACAGAGACACACGGACAGAGGCATAGACACAGAGACAGGGACACAGAGACAGAGACACAGAGATAGAGACACAGAGTCATGGACATAGAGACAGAGACACAGAGACAGAGACACAGAGACAGAGACACAGAGACAGAGACACAGAGACGGAGACACAGAGACAGAGACACAGAGACAGAGACACAGAGACAGAGACACAGAGACAGAGACACAGAGACAGAGACACAGAGACAGAGACTCAGAGACAGAGATACAGAGACAGAGACATAAGGACGGAGACAGGGACACGGTGACACAGACACAGAGACAGAGACACACAGACAGTGACACAGAGACGGAGACACAGAGACAGAGACAGAGACAGAGACAGAGACAGAGACAGAGACAGAGACCGAGACACAGAGACAGAGACAGAGACACAGAGACAGAGACACAGAGACAGAGACAAAGAGACAGAGACACAGAGACAGAGACACAGAGACAGAGACACAGAGACAGAGACAAAGAGACAGAGACACAGAGGCAGAGACACAGAGACAGAGACACAGAGACAGAGACACAGAGACAGAGACACAGAGACAGAGACACAGAGACAGAGACACAGAGACAGAGACACAGAGACAGAGACACAGAGACAGAGACACAGAGACAGAGCCACAGAGACAGAGACACAGATACACAGAGAGTAACACAGAGACGGAGACACAGGGACAGAGACATCGAGACAGAGACACAGAGGCAGAGACACAGAGACAGAGACATAGAGACCGACACACAGAGACGGAGACACAGGTACAGAGACACGCGGACAGAGGCATAGACACAGAGACAGAGGCACAGAGACAGAGACACGGAGAGAGAGAGACAGAGACAGAGGCACAGAGACACAGAGACAGAGACACAGAGACAGATACACAGAGACAGAGACACGGAGACGCAGAGACAGAAACACAGAGACCGTGACACAGGGAGAGAGAAACAGAGGTGTAGACACAGAGACAGAGACAGAGACAAATACACAGAGACGGAGACACAGAGACAGAGACACAGAGACAGAGACTCAGAGACAGAGACACAGAGAGAGAGACACAGAGACAGAGACACAGAGACAGAGACACAGTGTCAGAGACACAGAGACAGAGACACAGAGACAGAGACACAGAGACAGAGACTCAGAGACAGATTCACAGAGACAGAGACACAGAGACAGATACATAAAGAGAGAAACACAGAGACAGAGACACAGTGACAGAGACACAGAGACAGAGACACAGTGACAGAGACACAGAGACAGAGACACAGAATCAGAGACACAGAGACAGAGACAAAGAGACAGAGACACAGAGACAGAGACACAGAGACAGAGACACAGAGACAGAGACACAGAGACAGAGACACAGAGGCAGAGACACAGAGACAGAGACACAGAGACACAGACAAAGTGAGAGACACAGAGACACAGACAAAGTGAGAGAGACAGAGACACAGAGACGGAGACGCAGGGACAGAGACACCGAGACAGAGACACAGAGGCAGAGACACAGAGACCAACACACAGAGACGGAGACACAGGTACAGAGACACACGGACAGAGGCATAGACACAGAGACAGGGACACAGAGACAGAGATACAGAGAGAGAGAGACAGAGACAGAGAGACAGAGAGAGAGAGACAGAGACAGAGAGACAGAGAACAGAGACAGAGACACGGAGGCAGAGACACAGAGACAGAGAGACAGAGACAGAGGCATAGACACAGAGGCAGAGGCACAGAGACAGAGACACATAGACCGAGACACAGAGACGGAGACAGAGACACAGAGACAGAGAAAAAAGAGACAGAGACACTGAGGCAGAGACACGGAGACAGAGACACAGAGACAGATACACAGAGATAGAGGCACAGAGGCAGAGACGGTGACACAGGGACGGAGATACGGAGACAGAGACACAGAGACGGAGACACAGGGGCAGAGACACAGAGACAGAGGCACAGAGAAAGAGAAACAGAGACATAGACAGAGACATAGAGACAGAGACACCGATACTGAGACGCAGAGGCAGAGACACAGAGACCGACACACAGAGACGAAGACACAGGTACAGAGACACACGGACAGAGGCATAGACACAGAGAAAGGGACACAGAGACAGAGACACAGAGAGAGAGAGACAGAGACAGCGAGACAGAGACACAGAGACAGAGACACGGAGGCAGAGACGCAGAGTCAGAGAGACAGAGACAGAGGCATAGACACAGAGGCAGAGTCACAGAGACAGAGACACATAGACCGAGACACAGAGACCAATTCACGCAGACGGAGACTCAGGGACAGAGACGCAGAGACAGGGACACGGAGACAGAGATTCAGAGACAGTGACACAGAGACAGAGACACAGAGACAGAGACACAGAGACAGAGACACAGAGACAGAGACACAGAGACAGAGACACAGAGACAGAGACACAGAGACAGAGACACAGAGACAGAGACACAGAGACAGAGACACAGAGACAGAGACACAGAGACAGATACACAGAGACAGAGACACCGATACAGAGACACAGTGGCCGAGACACAGAGACCGACACACAGAGACGGAGACACAGGTACAAAGACACAGAGACAGAAACACAGAGACAGATTCTCAGAGACAGAGACACAGAGACAGAGGCACAGAGACAGAGACACAGAGATAGAGACACAGAGTCATGGACATAGAGACAGAGACACAGAGACAGATACGCAGAGACAGAGGCACAGAGGCAGAGACAGAGAGACAGGGACACAGAGACGGAGACACAGACAGAGAAACACAGAGAAGGAGACACAGGTATAGAGACACAGAGACAGACACACAGAGAAAGAGAAACAGAGACAGAGACACAGAGAGAGAAACGCAGAGAAGGAGACACAGGTGTAGAGACACAGAGACAGAGACACAGAGAAAGAGAAATAGAGACCGAGAGAGAGACAGAGTCACAGAGACAGATACACAGAAACAGAGACACAGAGACAGAGACAGAGGGACAGGGACACAGAGAGAGAGACTCAGAGACAGAGACACAGAGACAGAGATTCAGACACAGTGACACAGAGAGAGAGTCAGAGGGACAGTGACACAGAGACGGAGACACAGAGGCAGAGACACAGAGACCGACACACAGACACGGAGACGCAGGTACAGAGACACACGGACAGAGGCATAGACACAGAGACAGAGACACAGAGAGAGAGAGATAGAGACGGAGAGACAGAGACACAGAGACAGAGACACGGAGGCAGAAATACAGAGACAGAGAGACAGAGACAGAGGCATAGACACAGAGGCAGAGGCACAGAGACAGTGACACATATACCGAGACACAGAGACGGAGACAGAGACACAGAGACAGATACACAGAGACAGAGACACAGAGACAGAGACATAGAGACAGAGACACAGAGGCAGAGACACAGAGACAGAGACACAGAGACAGAGACACAGAGACAGAGACACAGAGAAAGAGATTCAGACACAGTGACACGGAGACAGAGTCAGAGGGACAGTGACACAGGGACAGAGACACCGAATCAGAGACACAGAGGCAGAGACATAGAGACCGACACACAGAGACGGAGACACAGGTACAGAGACACACGGACAGAGACAGAGACACAGAGACAGAGGCACAGAGACAGAGACACAGAGATAGAGACACAGAGTCATGGACATAGAGACAGAGACACAGAGACAGATACGCAGAGACAGAGACACAGAGACAGAGACACAGAGACAGAGACACAGAGACAGAGACACAGAGACAGAGACACAGAGACAGAGACACAGAGAAAGAGATTCAGACACAGTGACACGGAGACAGAGTCAGAGGGACAGTGACACAGGGACAGAGACACCGAATCAGAGACACAGAGGCAGAGACATAGAGACCGACACACAGAGACGGAGACACAGGTACAGAGACACACGGACAGAGGCATAGACACAGAGACAGGGACACAGAGACAGAGACACAGAGAGAGAGAGACAGAGACAGAGAGACAGAGACACAGAGACGGAGACACAGAGACAGAGACACAGAGACAGAGACACAGAGACAGAGACACAGAGACAGAGACACAGAGACAGAGACACAGAGACAGAGACACAGGTACAGAGACACACGGACAGAGGCATAGACACAGAGACAGGGACACAGAGACAGAGATACAGAGAGAGAGAGACAGAGACAGAGAGACAGAGAGACAGAGACACAGAGACAGATACACGGAGGCAGAGACACAGAGACAGAGAGACAGAGACAGAGGCATAGACACAGAGGCAGAGGCACAGAGACGGAGACACATAGACCGAGACACAGAGACGGAGACAGAGACACAGAGACAGAGAAAAAAGAGACAGAGACACTGAGGCAGAGACACGGAGACAGAGACACAGAGACAGATACACTGAGATAGAGGCACAGAGACAGAGACAGAGACACAGGGACGGAGATACGGAGACAGAGACACAGAGACGGAGACACAGGGGCAGAGACACAGAGACAGAGACACAGAGAAAGAGAAACAGAGACAGAGACAGAGACATAGAGACAGAGACAGAGAGACAGAGACAGAGGCATAGACACAGAGGCAGAGGCACATGGACGGAGATACGGAGACAGAGACACAGAGACGGAGACACAGGGGCAGAGACACAGAGACAGAGACACAGAGAAAGAGAAACAGAGACAGAGACAGAGACATAGAGACAGAGACAGAGATACAGAGACAGAGACACAGAGACGCAGAGAGAGAGACGCAGAGACCGTGACACAGGGAGACAGAGACAGAGGCATAAACACAGAGGCAGAGACACAGAGAGAGAGATTAAGAGACAGAGACTCAGAGACAGAGACACAGAGGCAGTGACGGAGACACAGAGACAGAGACACAGAGACAGATACACAGAGACAGAGGCACATAGACAGAGACTCAGAGACAGAGACACAGAGACAGAGATTCAGAGACAGTGACACAGAGACAGAGACACAGAGACAGAGACACAGAGACAGAGACACGGAGACAGAGACACAGAGACAGAGACACAGAGACAGAGACACAGAGACAGAGACACAGAGACAGAGATTCAGAGACAGAGACTCAGAGACAGAGACACAGAGACAGTGACACAGAGACAGAGACACAGAGTCATGGACATAGAGACAGAGACACAGAGACAGATACGCAGAGACAGAGACACAGAGGCAGAGACACAGAGACAGGGACATAGAGACCGACACACAGAGACGGAGACACAGGTACAGAGACACGCGGACAGAGGCATAGACACAGAGACAGAGGCACAGAGACAGAGACACGGAGAGAGAGAGACAGAGACAGAGGCACAGAGACACAGAGACAGAGACACAGAGACAGATACACAGAGACAGAGACACGGAGACGCAGAGACAGAAACACAGAGACCGTGACACAGGGAGAGAGAAACAGAGGTGTAGACACAGAGACAGAGACAGAGACAAATACACAGAGACGGAGACACAGAGACAGAGACACAGAGACAGAGACTCAGAGACAGAGACACAGAGAGAGAGACACAGAGACAGAGACACAGAGACAGAGACACAGGTACAGAGACACACGGACAGAGGCATAGACGCAGAGACAGAAACACAGAGACCGTGACACAGGGAGAGAGAAACAGAGGTGTAGACACGGAGACAGAGACACAGAGACAGAGACACAGAGACAGAGACACAGAGACAGAAACACAGAGACAGAGGCACAGAGACAGAGACTCAGAGACAGAGACACAGAGACAGAGATTCAGAGACAGTGACACAGAGACAGAGACACAGAGACAGAGACACAGAGACAGAGACACAGAGACAGAGACACTGAGACAGAGACACGGAGACAGAGACACAGAGACAGAGACACAGAGACAGAGACACAGAGACAGAGACACAGAGACAGAGATTCAGAGACAGAGACTCAGAGACAGAGACACAGAGACAGTGACGGAGACACAGAGACAGAGACACAGAAACAGATACACAGAGACAGAGGCACAGAGACAGAGACTCAGAGACAGAGACACAGAGACAGGGACACAGAGACGGAGACACAGAGAGAGAAACACAGAGAAGGAGACACAGGTATAGAGACACAGAGACAGAGACACAGAGAAAGAGAAACAGAGACAGACACACAGAGAGAGAAACACAGAGAAGGAGACACAGGTGTAGAGACACAGAGAAAGAGAAACAGAGACCGAGAGAGAGACAGAGTCACAGAGACAGATACACAGAAACAGAGACACAGATACAGAGACAGAGGGACAGGGACACAGAGAGAGAGACTCAGAGACAGAGACACAGAGACAGAGATTCAGACACAGTGACACAGAGACAGAGTCAGAGGGACAGTGAAGCAGAGACGGGGACACAGGGACAGAGACACCGAGACAGAGACACAGAGGCAGAGACACAGAGACTGACACACAGAGACGGGGACGCAGCCACAGAGACACACGGACAGAGGCATAGACACAGAGACAGGGACACAGAGACAGAGACACAGAGATAGAGACACAGAGTCATGGACATAGAGACAGAGACACAGAGACAGAGACACAGAGACAGAGACACAGAGACAGAGACACAGAGACGGAGACACAGAGACAGAGACACAGAGACAGAGACACAGAGACAGAGACACAGAGACAGAGACACAGAGACAGAGACACAGAGACAGAGACTCAGAGACAGAGATACAGAGACAGAGACATAAGGACGGAGACAGGGACACGGTGACACAGACACAGAGACAGAGACACACAGACAGTGACACAGAGACGGAGACACAGAGACAGAGACAGAGACAGAGACAGAGACAGAGACAGAGACAGAGACCGAGACACAGAGACAGAGACAGAGACACAGAGACAGAGACACAGAGACAGAGACAAAGAGACAGAGACACAGAGACAGAGACACAGAGACAGAGACACAGAGACAGAGACAAAGAGACAGAGACACAGAGGCAGAGACACAGAGACAGGGACATAGAGACCGACACACAGAGACGGAGACACAGGTACA
This sequence comes from Megachile willughbiella, assembly GCA_945859595.2. Lineage (NCBI taxonomy): Eukaryota > Metazoa > Arthropoda > Insecta > Hymenoptera > Megachilidae > Megachile > Megachile willughbiella. Next base: position 64,806 of record CAMAOD020000064.1, read on the forward strand.
GAGACACGCGGACAGAGGCATAGACACAGAGACAGAGGCACAGAGACAGAGACACGGAGAGAGAGAGACAGAGACAGAGGCACAGAGACACAGAGACAGAGACACAGAGACAGATACACAGAGACAGAGACACGGAGACGCAGAGACAGAAACACAGAGACCGTGACACAGGGAGAGAGAAACAGAGGTGTAGACACAGAGACAGAGACAGAGACAAATACACAGAGACGGAGACACAGAGACAGAGACACAGAGACAGAGACTCAGAGACAGAGACACAGAGAGAGAGACACGGAGACAGAGACACAGAGACAGAGACACAGGTACAGAGACACACGGACAGAGGCATAGACGCAGAGACAGAAACACAGAGACCGTGACACAGGGAGAGAGAAACAGAGGTGTAGACACGGAGACAGAGACACAGAGACAGAGACACAGAGACAGAGACACAGAGACAGAAACACAGAGACAGAGGCACAGAGACAGAGACTCAGAGACAGAGACACAGAGACAGAGATTCAGAGACAGTGACACAGAGACAGAGACACAGAGACAGAGACACAGAGACAGAGACACTGAGACAGAGACACGGAGACAGAGACACAGAGACAGAGACACAGAGACAGAGACACAGAGACAGAGACACAGAGACAGAGACACAGAGACAGAGATTCAGAGACAGAGACTCAGAGACAGAGACACAGAGACAGTGACGGAGACACAGAGACAGAGACACAGAAACAGATACACAGAGACAGAGGCACAGAGACAGAGACTCAGAGACAGAGACACAGAGACAGGGACACAGAGACGGAGACACAGAGAGAGAAACACAGAGAAGGAGACACAGGTATAGAGACACAGAGACAGAGACACAGAGAAAGAGAAACAGAGACAGACACACAGAGAGAGAAACACAGAGAAGGAGACACAGGTGTAGAGACACAGAGAAAGAGAAACAGAGACCGAGAGAGAGACAGAGTCACAGAGACAGATACACAGAAACAGAGACACAGATACAGAGACAGAGGGACAGGGACACAGAGAGAGAGACTCAGAGACAGAGACACAGAGACAGAGATTCAGACACAGTGACACAGAGACAGAGTCAGAGGGACAGTGAAGCAGAGACGGGGACACAGGGACAGAGACACAGAGACAGAGACACAGAGACAGAGACACAGAGACAGAGACACAGAGACAGAGACTCAGAGACAGAGACACAGAGAGAGAGACACAGAGACAGAGACACAGAGACAGAGACACAGTGTCAGAGACACAGAGACAGAGACACAGAGACAGAGACACAGAGACAGAGACTCAGAGACAGATTCACAGAGACAGAGACACAGAGACAGATACATAAAGAGAGAAACACAGAGACAGAGACACAGTGACAGAGACACAGAGACAGAGACACAGTGACAGAGACACAGAGACAGAGACACAGAATCAGAGACACAGAGACAGAGACAAAGAGACAGAGACACAGAGACAGAGACACAGAGACAGAGACACAGAGACAGAGACACAGAGGCAGAGACACAGAGACAGAGACACAGAGACACAGACAAAGTGAGAGAGACAGAGACACAGAGACGGAGACGCAGGGACAGAGACACCGAGACAGAGACACAGAGGCAGAGACACAGAGACCAACACACAGAGACGGAGACACAGGTACAGAGACACACGGACAGAGGCATAGACACAGAGACAGATACACAGAGACAGAGACACGGAGACGCAGAGACAGAAACACAGAGACCGTGACACAGGGAGAGAGAAACAGAGGTGTAGACACAGAGACAGAGACAGAGACAAATACACAGAGACGGAGACACAGAGACAGAGACACAGAGACAGAGACTCAGAGACAGAGACACAGAGAGAGAGACACAGAGACAGAGACACAGAGACAGAGACACAGGTACAGAGACACACGGACAGAGGCATAGACGCAGAGACAGAAACACAGAGACCGTGACACAGGGAGAGAGAAACAGAGGTGTAGACACGGAGACAGAGACACAGAGACAGAGACACAGAGACAGAGACACAGAGACAGAAACACAGAGACAGAGGCACAGAGACAGAGACTCAGAGACAGAGACACAGAGACAGAGATTCAGAGACTGTGACACAGAGACAGAGACACAGAGACAGAGACACAGAGACAGAGACACAGAGACAGAGACACTGAGACAGAGACACGGAGACAGAGACACAGAGACAGAGACACAGAGACAGAGACACAGAGACAGAGACACAGAGACAGAGACACAGAGACAGAGATTCAGAGACAGAGACTCAGAGACAGAGACACAGAGACAGTGACGGAGACACAGAGACAGAGACACAGAAACAGATACACAGAGACAGAGGCACAGAGACAGAGACTCAGAGACAGAGACACAGAGACAGGGACACAGAGACGGAGACACAGAGAGAGAAACACAGAGAAGGAGACACAGGTATAGAGACACAGAGACAGAGACACAGAGAAAGAGAAACAGAGACAGACACACAGAGAGAGAAACACAGAGAAGGAGACACAGGTGTAGAGACACAGAGAAAGAGAAACAGAGACCGAGAGAGAGACAGAGTCACAGAGACAGATACACAGAAACAGAGACACAGATACAGAGACAGAGGGACAGGGACACAGAGAGAGAGACTCAGAGACAGAGACACAGAGACAGAGATTCAGACACAGTGACACAGAGACAGAGTCAGAGGGACAGTGAAGCAGAGACGGGGACACAGGGACAGAGACACCGAGACAGAGACACAGAGGCAGAGACACAGAGACTGACACACAGAGACGGGGACGCAGCCACAGAGACACACGGACAGAGGCATAGACACAGAGACAGGGACACAGAGACAGAGACACAGAGATAGAGACACAGAGTCATGGACATAGAGACAGAGACACAGAGACAGAGACACAGAGACAGAGACACAGAGACAGAGACACAGAGACGGAGACACAGAGACAGAGACACAGAGACAGAGACACAGAGACAGAGACACAGAGACAGAGACACAGAGACAGAGACACAGAGACAGAGACTCAGAGACAGAGATACAGAGACAGAGACATAAGGACGGAGACAGGGACACGGTGACACAGACACAGAGACAGAGACACACAGACAGTGACACAGAGACGGAGACACAGAGACAGAGACAGAGACAGAGACAGAGACAGAGACAGAGACAGAGACCGAGACACAGAGACAGAGACAGAGACACAGAGACAGAGACACAGAGACAGAGACAAAGAGACAGAGACACAGAGACAGAGACACAGAGACAGAGACACAGAGACAGAGACAAAGAGACAGAGACACAGAGGCAGAGACACAGAGACAGAGACACAGAGACAGAGACACAGAGACAGAGACACAGAGACAGAGACACAGAGACAGAGACACAGAGACAGAGACACAGAGACAGAGACACAGAGACAGAGCCACAGAGACAGAGACACAGATACACAGAGAGTAACACAGAGACGGAGACACAGGGACAGAGACATCGAGACAGAGACACAGAGGCAGAGACACAGAGACAGAGACATAGAGACCGACACACAGAGACGGAGACACAGGTACAGAGACACGCGGACAGAGGCATAGACACAGAGACAGAGGCACAGAGACAGAGACACGGAGAGAGAGAGACAGAGACAGAGGCACAGAGACACAGAGACAGAGACACAGAGACAGATACACAGAGACAGAGACACGGAGACGCAGAGACAGAAACACAGAGACCGTGACACAGGGAGAGAGAAACAGAGGTGTAGACACAGAGACAGAGGCAGAGACAAATACACAGAGACGGAGACACAGAGACAGAGACACAGAGACAGAGACTCAGAGACAGAGACACAGAGAGAGAGACACAGAGACAGAGACACAGAGACAGAGACACAGTGTCAGAGACACAGAGACAGAGACACAGAGACAGAGACACAGAGACAGAGACTCAGAGACAGATTCACAGAGACAGAGACACAGAGACAGATACATAAAGAGAGAAACACAGAGACAGAGACACAGTGACAGAGACACAGAGACAGAGACACAGTGACAGAGACACAGAGACAGAGACACAGAATCAGAGACACAGAGACAGAGACAAAGAGACAGAGACACAGAGACAGAGACACAGAGACAGAGACACAGAGACAGAGACACAGAGACAGAGACACAGAGGCAGAGACACAGAGACAGAGACACAGAGACACAGACAAAGTGAGAGACACAGAGACACAGACAAAGTGAGAGAGACAGAGACACAGAGACGGAGACGCAGGGACAGAGACACCGAGACAGAGACACAGAGGCAGAGACACAGAGACCAACACACAGAGACGGAGACACAGGTACAGAGACACACGGACAGAGGCATAGACACAGAGACAGGGACACAGAGACAGAGATACAGAGAGAGAGAGACAGAGACAGAGAGACAGAGAGAGAGAGACAGAGACAGAGAGACAGAGAACAGAGACAGAGACACGGAGGCAGAGACACAGAGACAGAGAGACAGAGACAGAGGCATAGACACAGAGGCAGAGGCACAGAGACAGAGACACATAGACCGAGACACAGAGACGGAGACAGAGACACAGAGACAGAGAAAAAAGAGACAGAGACACTGAGGCAGAGACACGGAGACAGAGACACAGAGACAGATACACAGAGATAGAGGCACAGAGGCAGAGACGGTGACACAGGGACGGAGATACGGAGACAGAGACACAGAGACGGAGACACAGGGGCAGAGACACAGAGACAGAGGCACAGAGAAAGAGAAACAGAGACATAGACAGAGACATAGAGACAGAGACACCGATACTGAGACGCAGAGGCAGAGACACAGAGACCGACACACAGAGACGAAGACACAGGTACAGAGACACACGGACAGAGGCATAGACACAGAGAAAGGGACACAGAGACAGAGACACAGAGAGAGAGAGACAGAGACAGCGAGACAGAGACACAGAGACAGAGACACGGAGGCAGAGACGCAGAGTCACAGAGACAGAGACAGAGGCATAGACACAGAGGCAGAGTCACAGAGACAGAGACACATAGACCGAGACACAGAGACCAATTCACGCAGACGGAGACTCAGGGACAGAGACGCAGAGACAGGGACACGGAGACAGAGATTCAGAGACAGTGACACAGAGACAGAGACACAGAGACAGAGACACAGAGACAGAGACACAGAGACAGAGACACAGAGACAGAGACACAGAGACAGAGACACAGAGACAGAGACACAGAGACAGAGACACAGAGACAGAGACACAGAGACAGAGACACAGAGACAGATACACAGAGACAGAGACACCGATACAGAGACACAGTGGCCGAGACACAGAGACCGACACACAGAGACGGAGACACAGGTACAAAGACACAGAGACAGAAACACAGAGACAGATTCTCAGAGACAGAGACACAGAGACAGAGGCACAGAGACAGAGACACAGAGATAGAGACACAGAGTCATGGACATAGAGACAGAGACACAGAGACAGATACGCAGAGACAGAGGCACAGAGGCAGAGACAGAGAGACAGGGACACAGAGACGGAGACACAGACAGAGAAACACAGAGAAGGAGACACAGGTATAGAGACACAGAGACAGACACACAGAGAAAGAGAAACAGAGACAGAGACACAGAGAGAGAAACGCAGAGAAGGAGACACAGGTGTAGAGACACAGAGACAGAGACACAGAGAAAGAGAAATAGAGACCGAGAGAGAGACAGAGTCACAGAGACAGATACACAGAAACAGAGACACAGAGACAGAGACAGAGGGACAGGGACACAGAGAGAGAGACTCAGAGACAGAGACACAGAGACAGAGATTCAGACACAGTGACACAGAGAGAGAGTCAGAGGGACAGTGACACAGAGACGGAGACACAGAGGCAGAGACACAGAGACCGACACACAGACACGGAGACGCAGGTACAGAGACACACGGACAGAGGCATAGACACAGAGACAGAGACACAGAGAGAGAGAGATAGAGACGGAGAGACAGAGACACAGAGACAGAGACACGGAGGCAGAAATACAGAGACAGAGAGACAGAGACAGAGGCATAGACACAGAGGCAGAGGCACAGAGACAGTGACACATATACCGAGACACAGAGACGGAGACAGAGACACAGAGACAGATACACAGAGACAGAGACACAGAGACAGAGACATAGAGACAGAGACACAGAGGCAGAGACACAGAGACAGAGACACAGAGACAGAGACACAGAGACAGAGACACAGAGAAAGAGATTCAGACACAGTGACACGGAGACAGAGTCAGAGGGACAGTGACACAGGGACAGAGACACCGAATCAGAGACACAGAGGCAGAGACATAGAGACCGACACACAGAGACGGAGACACAGGTACAGAGACACACGGACAGAGACAGAGACACAGAGACAGAGGCACAGAGACAGAGACACAGAGATAGAGACACAGAGTCATGGACATAGAGACAGAGACACAGAGACAGATACGCAGAGACAGAGACACAGAGACAGAGACACAGAGACAGAGACACAGAGACAGAGACACAGAGACAGAGACACAGAGACAGAGACACAGAGAAAGAGATTCAGACACAGTGACACGGAGACAGAGTCAGAGGGACAGTGACACAGGGACAGAGACACCGAATCAGAGACACAGAGGCAGAGACATAGAGACCGACACACAGAGACGGAGACACAGGTACAGAGACACACGGACAGAGGCATAGACACAGAGACAGGGACACAGAGACAGAGACACAGAGAGAGAGAGACAGAGACAGAGAGACAGAGACACAGAGACGGAGACACAGAGACAGAGACACAGAGACAGAGACACAGAGACAGAGACACAGAGACAGAGACACAGAGACAGAGACACAGAGACAGAGACACAGGTACAGAGACACACGGACAGAGGCATAGACACAGAGACAGGGACACAGAGACAGAGATACAGAGAGAGAGAGACAGAGACAGAGAGACAGAGAGACAGAGACACAGAGACAGATACACGGAGGCAGAGACACAGAGACAGAGAGACAGAGACAGAGGCATAGACACAGAGGCAGAGGCACAGAGACGGAGACACATAGACCGAGACACAGAGACGGAGACAGAGACACAGAGACAGAGAAAAAAGAGACAGAGACACTGAGGCAGAGACACGGAGACAGAGACACAGAGACAGATACACTGAGATAGAGGCACAGAGACAGAGACAGAGACACAGGGACGGAGATACGGAGACAGAGACACAGAGACGGAGACACAGGGGCAGAGACACAGAGACAGAGACACAGAGAAAGAGAAACAGAGACAGAGACAGAGACATAGCGACAGAGACAGAGAGACAGAGACAGAGGCATAGACACAGAGGCAGAGGCACATGGACGGAGATACGGAGACAGAGACACAGAGACGGAGACACAGGGGCAGAGACACAGAGACAGAGACACAGAGAAAGAGAAACAGAGACAGAGACAGAGACATAGAGACAGAGACAGAGATACAGAGACAGAGACACAGAGACGCAGAGAGAGAGACGCAGAGACCGTGACACAGGGAGACAGAGACAGAGGCATAAACACAGAGGCAGAGACACAGAGAGAGAGATTAAGAGACAGAGACTCAGAGACAGAGACACAGAGGCAGTGACGGAGACACAGAGACAGAGACACAGAGACAGATACACAGAGACAGAGGCACATAGACAGAGACTCAGAGACAGAGACACAGAGACAGAGATTCAGAGACAGTGACACAGAGACAGAGACACAGAGACAGAGACACAGAGACAGAGACACGGAGACAGAGACACAGAGACAGAGACACAGAGACAGAGACACAGAGACAGAGACACAGAGACAGAGATTCAGAGACAGAGACTCAGAGACAGAGACACAGAGACAGTGACACAGAGACAGAGACACAGAGTCATGGACATAGAGACAGAGACACAGAGACAGATACGCAGAGACAGAGACACAGAGGCAGAGACACAGAGACAGGGACATAGAGACCGACACACAGAGACGGAGACACAGGTACAGAGACACGCGGACAGAGGCATAGACACAGAGACAGAGGCACAGAGACAGAGACACGGAGAGAGAGAGACAGAGACAGAGGCACAGAGACACAGAGACAGAGACACAGAGACAGATACACAGAGACAGAGACACGGAGACGCAGAGACAGAAACACAGAGACCGTGACACAGGGAGAGAGAAACAGAGGTGTAGACACAGAGACAGAGACAGAGACAAATACACAGAGACGGAGACACAGAGACAGAGACACAGAGACAGAGACTCAGAGACAGAGACACAGAGAGAGAGACACGGAGACAGAGACACAGAGACAGAGACACAGGTACAGAGACACACGGACAGAGGCATAGACGCAGAGACAGAAACACAGAGACCGTGACACAGGGAGAGAGAAACAGAGGTGTAGACACGGAGACAGAGACACAGAGACAGAGACACAGAGACAGAGACACAGAGACAGAAACACAGAGACAGAGGCACAGAGACAGAGACTCAGAGACAGAGACACAGAGACAGAGATTCAGAGACAGTGACACAGAGACAGAGACACAGAGACAGAGACACAGAGACAGAGACACTGAGACAGAGACACGGAGACAGAGACACAGAGACAGAGACACAGAGACAGAGACACAGAGACAGAGACACAGAGACAGAGACACAGAGACAGAGATTCAGAGACAGAGACTCAGAGACAGAGACACAGAGACAGTGACGGAGACACAGAGACAGAGACACAGAAACAGATACACAGAGACAGAGGCACAGAGACAGAGACTCAGAGACAGAGACACAGAGACAGGGACACAGAGACGGAGACACAGAGAGAGAAACACAGAGAAGGAGACACAGGTATAGAGACACAGAGACAGAGACACAGAGAAAGAGAAACAGAGACAGACACACAGAGAGAGAAACACAGAGAAGGAGACACAGGTGTAGAGACACAGAGAAAGAGAAACAGAGACCGAGAGAGAGACAGAGTCACAGAGACAGATACACAGAAACAGAGACACAGATACAGAGACAGAGGGACAGGGACACAGAGAGAGAGACTCAGAGACAGAGACACAGAGACAGAGATTCAGACACAGTGACACAGAGACAGAGTCAGAGGGACAGTGAAGCAGAGACGGGGACACAGGGACAGAGACACAGAGACAGAGACACAGAGACAGAGACACAGAGACAGAGACACAGAGACAGAGACTCAGAGACAGAGACACAGAGAGAGAGACACAGAGACAGAGACACAGAGACAGAGACACAGTGTCAGAGACACAGAGACAGAGACACAGAGACAGAGACACAGAGACAGAGACTCAGAGACAGATTCACAGAGACAGAGACACAGAGACAGATACATAAAGAGAGAAACACAGAGACAGAGACACAGTGACAGAGACACAGAGACAGAGACACAGTGACAGAGACACAGAGACAGAGACACAGAATCAGAGACACAGAGACAGAGACAAAGAGACAGAGACACAGAGACAGAGACACAGAGACAGAGACACAGAGACAGAGACACAGAGGCAGAGACACAGAGACAGAGACACAGAGACACAGACAAAGTGAGAGAGACAGAGACACAGAGACGGAGACGCAGGGACAGAGACACCGAGACAGAGACACAGAGGCAGAGACACAGAGACCAACACACAGAGACGGAGACACAGGTACAGAGACACACGGACAGAGGCATAGACACAGAGACAGATACACAGAGACAGAGACACGGAGACGCAGAGACAGAAACACAGAGACCGTGACACAGGGAGAGAGAAACAGAGGTGTAGACACAGAGACAGAGACAGAGACAAATACACAGAGACGGAGACACAGAGACAGAGACACAGAGACAGAGACTCAGAGACAGAGACACAGAGAGAGAGACACAGAGACAGAGACACAGAGACAGAGACACAGGTACAGAGACACACGGACAGAGGCATAGACGCAGAGACAGAAACACAGAGACCGTGACACAGGGAGAGAGAAACAGAGGTGTAGACACGGAGACAGAGACACAGAGACAGAGACACAGAGACAGAGACACAGAGACAGAAACACAGAGACAGAGGCACAGAGACAGAGACTCAGAGACAGAGACACAGAGACAGAGATTCAGAGACTGTGACACAGAGACAGAGACACAGAGACAGAGACACAGAGACAGAGACACAGAGACAGAGACACTGAGACAGAGACACGGAGACAGAGACACAGAGACAGAGACACAGAGACAGAGACACAGAGACAGAGACACAGAGACAGAGACACAGAGACAGAGATTCAGAGACAGAGACTCAGAGACAGAGACACAGAGACAGTGACGGAGACACAGAGACAGAGACACAGAAACAGATACACAGAGACAGAGGCACAGAGACAGAGACTCAGAGACAGAGACACAGAGACAGGGACACAGAGACGGAGACACAGAGAGAGAAACACAGAGAAGGAGACACAGGTATAGAGACACAGAGACAGAGACACAGAGAAAGAGAAACAGAGACAGACACACAGAGAGAGAAACACAGAGAAGGAGACACAGGTGTAGAGACACAGAGAAAGAGAAACAGAGACCGAGAGAGAGACAGAGTCACAGAGACAGATACACAGAAACAGAGACACAGATACAGAGACAGAGGGACAGGGACACAGAGAGAGAGACTCAGAGACAGAGACACAGAGACAGAGATTCAGACACAGTGACACAGAGACAGAGTCAGAGGGACAGTGAAGCAGAGACGGGGACACAGGGACAGAGACACCGAGACAGAGACACAGAGGCAGAGACACAGAGACTGACACACAGAGACGGGGACGCAGCCACAGAGACACACGGACAGAGGCATAGACACAGAGACAGGGACACAGAGACAGAGACACAGAGATAGAGACACAGAGTCATGGACATAGAGACAGAGACACAGAGACAGAGACACAGAGACAGAGACACAGAGACAGAGACACAGAGACGGAGACACAGAGACAGAGACACAGAGACAGAGACACAGAGACAGAGACACAGAGACAGAGACACAGAGACAGAGACACAGAGACAGAGACTCAGAGACAGAGATACAGAGACAGAGACATAAGGACGGAGACAGGGACACGGTGACACAGACACAGAGACAGAGACACACAGACAGTGACACAGAGACGGAGACACAGAGACAGAGACAGAGACAGAGACAGAGACAGAGACAGAGACAGAGACCGAGACACAGAGACAGAGACAGAGACACAGAGACAGAGACACAGAGACAGAGACAAAGAGACAGAGACACAGAGACAGAGACACAGAGACAGAGACACAGAGACAGAGACAAAGAGACAGAGACACAGAGGCAGAGACACAGAGACAGAGACACAGAGACAGAGACACAGAGACAGAGACACAGAGACAGAGACACAGAGACAGAGACACAGAGACAGAGACACAGAGACAGAGACACAGAGACAGAGCCACAGAGACAGAGACACAGATACACAGAGAGTAACACAGAGACGGAGACACAGGGACAGAGACATCGAGACAGAGACACAGAGGCAGAGACACAGAGACAGAGACATAGAGACCGACACACAGAGACGGAGACACAGGTACAGAAACACGCGGACAGAGGCATAGACACAGAGACAGAGGCACAGAGACAGAGACACGGAGAGAGAGAGACAGAGACAGAGGCACAGAGACACAGAGACAGAGACACAGAGACAGATACACAGAGACAGAGACACGGAGACGCAGAGACAGAAACACAGAGACCGTGACACAGGGAGAGAGAAACAGAGGTGTAGACACAGAGACAGAGGCAGAGACAAATACACAGAGACGGAGACACAGAGACAGAGACACAGAGACAGAGACTCAGAGACAGAGACACAGAGAGAGAGACACAGAGACAGAGACACAGAGACAGAGACACAGTGTCAGAGACACAGAGACAGAGACACAGAGACAGAGACACAGAGACAGAGACTCAGAGACAGATTCACAGAGACAGAGACACAGAGACAGATACATAAAGAGAGAAACACAGAGACAGAGACACAGTGACAGAGACACAGAGACAGAGACACAGTGACAGAGACACAGAGACAGAGACACAGAATCAGAGACACAGAGACAGAGACAAAGAGACAGAGACACAGAGACAGAGACACAGAGACAGAGACACAGAGACAGAGACACAGAGACAGAGACACAGAGGCAGAGACACAGAGACAGAGACACAGAGACACAGACAAAGTGAGAGACACAGAGACACAGACAAAGTGAGAGAGACAGAGACACAGAGACGGAGACGCAGGGACAGAGACACCGAGACAGAGACACAGAGGCAGAGACACAGAGACCAACACACAGAGACGGAGACACAGGTACAGAGACACACGGACAGAGGCATAGACACAGAGACAGGGACACAGAGACAGAGATACAGAGAGAGAGAGACAGAGACAGAGAGACAGAGAGAGAGAGACAGAGACAGAGAGACAGAGAACAGAGACAGAGACACGGAGGCAGAGACACAGAGACAGAGAGACAGAGACAGAGGCATAGACACAGAGGCAGAGGCACAGAGACAGAGACACATAGACCGAGACACAGAGACGGAGACAGAGACACAGAGACAGAGAAAAAAGAGACAGAGACACTGAGGCAGAGACACGGAGACAGAGACACAGAGACAGATACACAGAGATAGAGGCACAGAGGCAGAGACGGTGACACAGGGACGGAGATACGGAGACAGAGACACAGAGACGGAGACACAGGGGCAGAGACACAGAGACAGAGGCACAGAGAAAGAGAAACAGAGACATAGACAGAGACATAGAGACAGAGACACCGATACTGAGACGCAGAGGCAGAGACACAGAGACCGACACACAGAGACGAAGACACAGGTACAGAGACACACGGACAGAGGCATAGACACAGAGAAAGGGACACAGAGACAGAGACACAGAGAGAGAGAGACAGAGACAGCGAGACAGAGACACAGAGACAGAGACACGGAGGCAGAGACGCAGAGTCACAGAGACAGAGACAGAGGCATAGACACAGAGGCAGAGTCACAGAGACAGAGACACATAGACCGAGACACAGAGACCAATTCACGCAGACGGAGACTCAGGGACAGAGACGCAGAGACAGGGACACGGAGACAGAGATTCAGAGACAGTGACACAGAGACAGAGACACAGAGACAGAGACACAGAGACAGAGACACAGAGACAGAGACACAGAGACAGAGACACAGAGACAGAGACACAGAGACAGAGACACAGAGACAGAGACACAGAGACAGAGACACAGAGACAGAGACACAGAGACAGAGACACAGAGACAGAGACACAGAGACAGAGACACAGAGACAGATACACAGAGACAGAGACACCGATACAGAGACACAGTGGCCGAGACACAGAGACCGACACACAGAGACGGAGACACAGGTACAAAGACACAGAGACAGAAACACAGAGACAGATTCTCAGAGACAGAGACACAGAGACAGAGGCACAGAGACAGAGACACAGAGATAGAGACACAGAGTCATGGACATAGAGACAGAGACACAGAGACAGATACGCAGAGACAGAGGCACAGAGGCAGAGACAGAGAGACAGGGACACAGAGACGGAGACACAGACAGAGAAACACAGAGAAGGAGACACAGGTATAGAGACACAGAGACAGACACACAGAGAAAGAGAAACAGAGACAGAGACACAGAGAGAGAAACGCAGAGAAGGAGACACAGGTGTAGAGACACAGAGACAGAGACACAGAGAAAGAGAAATAGAGACCGAGAGAGAGACAGAGTCACAGAGACAGATACACAGAAACAGAGACACAGAGACAGAGACAGAGGGACAGGGACACAGAGAGAGAGACTCAGAGACAGAGACACAGAGACAGAGATTCAGACACAGTGACACAGAGAGAGAGTCAGAGGGACAGTGACACAGAGACGGAGACACAGAGGCAGAGACACAGAGACCGACACACAGACACGGAGACGCAGGTACAGAGACACACGGACAGAGGCATAGACACAGAGACAGAGACACAGAGAGAGAGAGATAGAGACGGAGAGACAGAGACACAGAGACAGAGACACGGAGGCAGAAATACAGAGACAGAGAGACAGAGACAGAGGCATAGACACAGAGGCAGAGGCACAGAGACAGTGACACATATACCGAGACACAGAGACGGAGACAGAGACACAGAGACAGATACACAGAGACACAGAGACAGAGACATAGAGACAGAGACACAGAGGCAGAGACACAGAGACAGAGACACAGAGACAGAGACACAGAGACAGAGACACAGAGAAAGAGATTCAGACACAGTGACACGGAGACAGAGTCAGAGGGACAGTGACACAGGGACAGAGACACCGAATCAGAGACACAGAGGCAGAGACATAGAGACCGACACACAGAGACGGAGACACAGGTACAGAGACACACGGACAGAGACAGAGACACAGAGACAGAGGCACAGAGACAGAGACACAGAGATAGAGACACAGAGTCATGGACATAGAGACAGAGACACAGAGACAGATACGCAGAGACAGAGACACAGAGACAGAGACACAGAGACAGAGACACAGAGACAGAGACACAGAGACAGAGACACAGAGAAAGAGATTCAGACACAGTGACACGGAGACAGAGTCAGAGGGACAGTGACACAGGGACAGAGACACCGAATCAGAGACACAGAGGCAGAGACATAGAGACCGACACACAGAGACGGAGACACAGGTACAGAGACACACGGACAGAGGCATAGACACAGAGACAGGGACACAGAGACAGAGACACAGAGAGAGAGAGACAGAGACAGAGAGACAGAGACACAGAGACGGAGACACAGAGACAGAGACACAGAGACAGAGACACAGAGACAGAGACACAGAGACAGAGACACAGAGACAGAGACACAGGTACAGAGACACACGGACAGAGGCATAGACACAGAGACAGGGACACAGAGACAGAGATACAGAGAGAGAGAGACAGAGACAGAGAGACAGAGACACAGAGACAGAGACACGGAGGCAGAGACACAGAGACAGAGAGACAGAGACAGAGGCATAGACACAGAGGCAGAGGCACAGAGACGGAGACACATAGACCGAGACACAGAGACGGAGACAGAGACACAGAGACAGAGAAAAAAGGGACAGAGACACTGAGGCAGAGACACGGAGACAGAGACACAGAGACAGATACACTGAGATAGAGGCACAGAGACAGAGACAGAGACACAGGGACGGAGATACGGAGACAGAGACACAGAGACGGAGACACAGGGGCAGAGACACAGAGACAGAGACACAGAGAAAGAGAAACAGAGACAGAGACAGAGACATAGAGACAGAGACAGAGATACAGAGACAGAGACACAGAGACGCAGAGAGAGAGACGCAGAGACTGTGACACAGGGAGACAGAGACAGAGGCATAAACACAGAGGCAGAGACACAGAGAGAGAGATTAAGAGACAGAGACTCAGAGACAGAGACACAGAGACAGTGACGGAGACACAGAGCCAGAGACACAGAGACAGATACACAGAGACAGAGGCACAGAGACAGAGACTCAGAGACAGAGACACAGAGACAGAGATTCAGAGACAGTGACACAGAGAGAGAGACACAGAGACAGAGACACGGAGACAGAGACACAGAGACAGAGACACAGAGACAGAGACACAGAGACAGAAACACAGAGATAGAGGCACAGAGACAGAGACTCAGAGACAGAGACACAGAGACAGAGATTCAGAGACAGTGACACAGAGACAGAGACACAGAGACAGAGACACAGAGACAGAGACACTGAGACAGAGACACGGAGACAGAGACACAGAGACAGAGACACAGAGACAGAGACACAGAGACAGAGACACAGAGACAGAGACACAGAGACAGAGATTCAGAGACAGAGACTCAGAGACAGAGACACAGAGACAGTGACGGAGACACAGAGACAGAGACACAGAAACAGATACACAGAGACAGAGGCACAGAGACAGAGACTCAGAGACAGAGACACAGAGACAGGGACACAGAGACGGAGACACAGAGAGAGAAACACAGAGAAGGAGACACAGGTATAGAGACACAGAGACAGAGACACAGAGAAAGAGAAACAGAGACAGACACACAGAGAGAGAAACACAGAGAAGGAGACACAGGTGTAGAGACACAGAGAAAGAGAAACAGAGACCGAGAGAGAGACAGAGTCACAGAGACAGATACACAGAAACAGAGACACAGATACAGAGACAGAGGGACAGGGACACAGAGAGAGAGACTCAGAGACAGAGACACAGAGACAGAGATTCAGACACAGTGACACAGAGACAGAGTCAGAGGGACAGTGAAGCAGAGACGGGGACACAGGGACAGAGACACCGAGACAGAGACACAGAGGCAGAGACACAGAGACTGACACACAGAGACGGGGACGCAGCCACAGAGACACACGGACAGAGGCATAGACACAGAGACAGGGACACAGAGACAGAGACACAGAGATAGAGACACAGAGTCATGGACATAGAGACAGAGACACAGAGCCAGAGACACAGAGACAGAGACACAGAGACAGAGACACAGAGACGGAGACACAGAGACAGAGACACAGAGACAGAGACACAGAGACAGAGACACAGAGACAGAGACACAGAGACAGAGACACAGAGACAGAGACTCAGAGACAGAGATACAGAGACAGAGACATAAGGACGGAGACAGGGACACGGTGACACAGACACAGAGACAGAGACACACAGACAGTGACACAGAGACGGAGACACAGAGACAGAGACAGAGACAGAGACAGAGACAGAGACAGAGACAGAGACAGAGACCGAGACACAGAGACAGAGACAGAGACACAGAGACAGAGACACAGAGACAGAGACAAAGAGACAGAGACACAGAGACAGAGACACAGAGACAGAGACACAGAGACAGAGACAAAGAGACAGAGACACAGAGGCAGAGACACAGAGACAGAGACACAGAGACAGAGACACAGAGACAGAGACACAGAGACAGAGACACAGAGACAGAGACACAGAGACAGAGACACAGAGACAGAGACACAGAGACAGAGCCACAGAGACAGAGACACAGATACACAGAGAGTAACACAGAGACGGAGACACAGGGACAGAGACATCGAGACAGAGACACAGAGGCAGAGACACAGAGACAGAGACATAGAGACCGACACACAGAGACGGAGACACAGGTACAGAGACACGCGGACAGAGGCATAGACACAGAGACAGAGGCACAGAGACAGAGACACGGAGAGAGAGAGACAGAGACAGAGGCACAGAGACACAGAGACAGAGACACAGAGACAGATACACAGAGACAGAGACACGGAGACGCAGAGACAGAAACACAGAGACCGTGACACAGGGAGAGAGAAACAGAGGTGTAGACACAGAGACAGAGACAGAGACAAATACACAGAGACGGAGACACAGAGACAGAGACACAGAGACAGAGACTCAGAGACAGAGACACAGAGAGAGAGACACAGAGACAGAGACACAGAGACAGAGACACAGTGTCAGAGACACAGAGACAGAGACACAGAGACAGAGACACAGAGACAGAGACTCAGAGACAGATTCACAGAGACAGAGACACAGAGACAGATACATAAAGAGAGAAACACAGAGACAGAGACACAGTGACAGAGACACAGAGACAGAGACACAGTGACAGAGACACAGAGACAGAGACACAGAATCAGAGACACAGAGACAGAGACAAAGAGACAGAGACACAGAGACAGAGACACAGAGACAGAGACACAGAGACAGAGACACAGAGGCAGAGACACAGAGACAGAGACACAGAGACACAGACAAAGTGAGAGAGACAGAGACACAGAGACGGAGACGCAGGGACAGAGACACCGAGACAGAGACACAGAGGCAGAGACACAGAGACCAACACACAGAGACGGAGACACAGGTACAGAGACACACGGACAGAGGCATAGACACAGAGACAGGGACACAGAGACAGAGATACAGAGAGAGAGAGACAGAGACAGAGAGACAGAGAACAGAGACAGAGACACGGAGGCAGAGACACAGAGACAGAGAGTCAGAGACAGAGGCATAGACACAGAGGCAGAGGCACAGAGACAGAGACACATAGACCGAGACACAGAGACGGAGACAGAGACACAGAGACAGAGAAAAAAGAGACAGAGACACTGAGGCAGAGACACGGAGACAGAGACACAGAGACAGATACACAGAGATAGAGGCACAGAGACAGAGACGGTGACACAGGGACGGAGATACGGAGACAGAGACACAGAGACGGAGACACAGGGGCAGAGACACAGAGACAGAGGCACAGAGAAAGAGAAACAGAGACATAGACAGAGACATAGAGACAGAGACACCGATACTGAGACGCAGAGGCAGAGACACAGAGACCGACACACAGAGACGAAGACACAGGTACAGAGACACACGGACAGAGGCATAGACACAGAGAAAGGGACACAGAGACAGAGACACAGAGAGAGAGAGACAGAGACAGCGAGACAGAGACACAGAGACAGAGACACGGAGGCAGAGACGCAGAGTCAGAGAGACAGAGACAGAGGCATAGACACAGAGGCAGAGTCACAGAGACAGAGACACATAGACCGAGACACAGAGACCAATTCACGCAGACGGAGACTCAGGGACAGAGACGCAGAGACAGGGACACGGAGACAGAGATTCAGAGACAGTGACACAGAGACAGAGACACAGAGACAGAGACACAGAGACAGAGACACAGAGACAGAGACACAGAGACAGAGACACAGAGACAGAGACACAGAGACAGAGACACAGAGACAGAGACACAGAGACAGATACACAGAGACAGAGACACCGATACAGAGACACAGTGGCCGAGACACAGAGACCGACACACAGAGACGGAGACACAGGTACAAAGACACAGAGACAGAAACACAGAGACAGATTCTCAGAGACAGAGACACAGAGACAGAGGCACAGAGACAGAGACACAGAGATAGAGACACAGAGTCATGGACATAGAGACAGAGACACAGAGACAGATACGCAGAGACAGAGGCACAGAGGCAGAGACAGAGAGACAGGGACACAGAGACGGAGACACAGACAGAGAAACACAGAGAAGGAGACACAGGTATAGAGACACAGAGACAGACACACAGAGAAAGAGAAACAGAGACAGAGACACAGAGAGAGAAACGCAGAGAAGGAGACACAGGTGTAGAGACACAGAGACAGAGACACAGAGAAAGAGAAATAGAGACCGAGAGAGAGACAGAGTCACAGAGACAGATACACAGAAACAGAGACACAGAGACAGAGACAGAGGGACAGGGACACAGAGAGAGAGACTCAGAGACAGAGACACAGAGACAGAGATTCAGACACAGTGACACAGAGAGAGAGTCAGAGGGACAGTGACACAGAGACGGAGACACAGAGGCAGAGACACAGAGACCGACACACAGACACGGAGACGCAGGTACAGAGACACACGGACAGAGGCATAGACACAGAGACAGAGACACAGAGAGAGAGAGATAGAGACGGAGAGACAGAGACACAGAGACAGAGACACGGAGGCAGAAATACAGAGACAGAGAGACAGAGACAGAGGCATAGACACAGAGGCAGAGGCACAGAGACAGTGACACATATACCGAGACACAGAGACGGAGACAGAGACACAGAGACAGATACACAGAGACACAGAGACAGAGACATAGAGACAGAGACACAGAGGCAGAGACACAGAGACAGAGACACAGAGACAGAGACACAGAGACAGAGACACAGAGAAAGAGATTCAGACACAGTGACACGGAGACAGAGTCAGAGGGACAGTGACACAGGGACAGAGACACCGAATCAGAGACACAGAGGCAGAGACATAGAGACCGACACACAGAGACGGAGACACAGGTACAGAGACACACGGACAGAGGCATAGACACAGAGACAGGGACACAGAGACAGAGACACAGAGAGAGAGAGACAGAGACAGAGAGACAGAGACACAGAGACGGAGACACAGAGACAGAGACACAGAGACAGAGACACAGAGACAGAGACACAGAGACAGAGACACAGAGACAGAGACACAGGTACAGAGACACACGGACAGAGGCATAGACACAGAGACAGGGACACAGAGACAGAGATACAGAGAGAGAGAGACAGAGACAGAGAGACAGAGACACAGAGACAGAGACACGGAGGCAGAGACACAGAGACAGAGAGACAGAGACAGAGGCATAGACACAGAGGCAGAGGCACAGAGACGGAGACACATAGACCGAGACACAGAGACGGAGACAGAGACACAGAGACAGAGAAAAAAGGGACAGAGACACTGAGGCAGAGACACGGAGACAGAGACACAGAGACAGATACACTGAGATAGAGGCACAGAGACAGAGACAGAGACACAGGGACGGAGATACGGAGACAGAGACACAGAGACGGAGACACAGGGGCAGAGACACAGAGACAGAGACACAGAGAAAGAGAAACAGAGACAGAGACAGAGACATAGAGACAGAGACAGAGATACAGAGACAGAGACACAGAGACGCAGAGAGAGAGACGCAGAGACTGTGACACAGGGAGACAGAGACAGAGGCATAAACACAGAGGCAGAGACACAGAGAGAGAGATTAAGAGACAGAGACTCAGAGACAGAGACACAGAGACAGTGACGGAGACACAGAGCCAGAGACACAGAGACAGATACACAGAGACAGAGGCACAGAGACAGAGACTCAGAGACAGAGACACAGAGACAGAGATTCAGAGACAGTGACACAGAGAGAGAGACACAGAGACAGAGACACGGAGACAGAGACACAGAGACAGAGACACAGAGACAGAGACACAGAGACAGAAACACAGAGATAGAGGCACAGAGACAGAGACTCAGAGACAGAGACACAGAGACAGAGATTCAGAGACAGTGACACAGAGACAGAGACACAGAGACAGAGACACAGAGACAGAGACACAGAGACAGAGACACTGAGACAGAGACACGGAGACAGAGACACAGAGACAGAGACACAGAGACAGAGACACAGAGACAGAGACACAGAGACAGAGACACAGAGACAGAGATTCAGAGACAGAGACTCAGAGACAGAGACACAGAGACAGTGACGGAGACACAGAGACAGAGACACAGAAACAGATACACAGAGACAGAGGCACAGAGACAGAGACTCAGAGACAGAGACACAGAGACAGGGACACAGAGACGGAGACACAGAGAGAGAAACACAGAGAAGGAGACACAGGTATAGAGACACAGAGACAGAGACACAGAGAAAGAGAAACAGAGACAGACACACAGAGAGAGAAACACAGAGAAGGAGACACAGGTGTAGAGACACAGAGAAAGAGAAACAGAGACCGAGAGAGAGACAGAGTCACAGAGACAGATACACAGAAACAGAGACACAGATACAGAGACAGAGGGACAGGGACACAGAGAGAGAGACTCAGAGACAGAGACACAGAGACAGAGATTCAGACACAGTGACACAGAGACAGAGTCAGAGGGACAGTGAAGCAGAGACGGGGACACAGGGACAGAGACACCGAGACAGAGACACAGAGGCAGAGACACAGAGACTGACACACAGAGACGGGGACGCAGCCACAGAGACACACGGACAGAGGCATAGACACAGAGACAGGGACACAGAGACAGAGACACAGAGATAGAGACACAGAGTCATGGACATAGAGACAGAGACACAGAGCCAGAGACACAGAGACAGAGACACAGAGACAGAGACACAGAGACGGAGACACAGAGACAGAGACACAGAGACAGAGACACAGAGACAGAGACACAGAGACAGAGACACAGAGACAGAGACACAGAGACAGAGACTCAGAGACAGAGATACAGAGACAGAGACATAAGGACGGAGACAGGGACACGGTGACACAGACACAGAGACAGAGACACACAGACAGTGACACAGAGACAGAGACAGAGACAGAGACAGAGACAGAGACAGAGACAGAGACCGAGACACAGAGACAGAGACAGAGACACAGAGACAGAGACACAGAGACAGAGACAAAGAGACAGAGACACAGAGACAGAGACACAGAGACAGAGACACAGAGACAGAGACAAAGAGACAGAGACACAGAGGCAGAGACACAGAGACAGAGACACAGAGACAGAGACACAGAGACAGAGACACAGAGACAGAGACACAGAGACAGAGACACAGAGACAGAGACACAGAGACAGAGACACAGAGACAGAGACACAGAGACAGAGACACAGAGACAGAGCCACAGAGACAGAGACACAGATACACAGAGAGTAACACAGAGACGGAGACACAGGGACAGAGACATCGAGACAGAGACACAGAGGCAGAGACACAGAGACAGAGACATAGAGACCGACACACAGAGACGGAGACACAGGTACAGAGACACGCGGACAGAGGCATAGACACAGAGACAGAGGCACAGAGACAGAGACACGGAGAGAGAGAGACAGAGACAGAGGCACAGAGACACAGAGACAGAGACACAGAGACAGATACACAGAGACAGAGACACGGAGACGCAGAGACAGAAACACAGAGACCGTGACACAGGGAGAGAGAAACAGAGGTGTAGACACAGAGACAGAGACAGAGACAAATACACAGAGACGGAGACACAGAGACAGAGACACAGAGACAGAGACTCAGAGACAGAGACACAGAGAGAGAGACACAGAGACAGAGACACAGAGACAGAGACACAGTGTCAGAGACACAGAGACAGAGACACAGAGACAGAGACAGAGACACAGAGACAGAGACTCAGAGACAGATTCACAGAGACAGAGACACAGAGACAGATACATAAAGAGAGAAACACAGAGACAGAGACACAGTGACAGAGACACAGAGACAGAGACACAGTGACAGAGACACAGAGACAGAGACACAGAATCAGAGACACAGAGACAGAGACAAAGAGACAGAGACACAGAGACAGAGACACAGAGACAGAGACACAGAGACAGAGACACAGAGGCAGAGACACAGAGACAGAGACACAGAGACACAGACAAAGTGAGAGAGACAGAGACACAGAGACGGAGACGCAGGGACAGAGACACCGAGACAGAGACACAGAGGCAGAGACACAGAGACCAACACACAGAGACGGAGACACAGGTACAGAGACACACGGACAGAGGCATAGACACAGAGACAGGGACACAGAGACAGAGATACAGAGAGAGAGAGACAGAGACAGAGAGACAGAGAACAGAGACAGAGACACGGAGGCAGAGACACAGAGACAGAGAGTCAGAGACAGAGGCATAGACACAGAGGCAGAGGCACAGAGACAGAGACACATAGACCGATACACAGAGACGGAGACAGAGACACAGAGACAGAGAAAAAAGAGACAGAGACACTGAGGCAGAGACACGGAGACAGAGACACAGAGACAGATACACAGAGATAGAGGCACAGAGACAGAGACGGTGACACAGGGTCGGAGATACGGAGACAGAGACACAGAGACGGAGACACAGGGGCAGAGACACAGAGACAGAGACACAGAGAAAGAGAAACAGAGACAGAGACAGAGACATAGAGACAGAGACACCGATACTGAGACGCAGAGGCAGGGACACAGAGACCGACACACAGAGACGGAGACACAGGTACAGAGACACACGGACAGAGGCATAGACACAGAGACAGGGACACAGAGACAGAGACACAGAGATAGAGAGACAGAGACAGCGAGACAGAGACACAGAGACAGAGACACGGAGGCAGAGACGCAGAGTCAGAGAGACAGAGACAGAGGCATAGACACAGAGGCAGAGTCACAGAGACAGAGACACATAGACCGAGACACAGAGACCAATTCACGCAGACGGAGACTCAGGGACAGAGACGCAGAGACAGGGACACGGAGACAGAGATTCAGAGACAGTGACACAGAGACAGAGACACAGAGACAGAGACACAGAGACAGAGACACAGAGACAGAGACACAGAGACAGAGACACAGAGACAGAGACACAGAGACAGAGTCACAGAGACAGAGACACAGAGACAGAGACACAGAGACAGATACACAGAGACAGAGACACCGATACAGAGACACAGTGGCCGAGACACAGAGACCGACACACAGAGACGGAGACACAGGTACAGAGACACAGAGACAGAAACACAGAGACAGATTCTCAGAGACAGAGACACAGAGATAGAGACACAGAGTCATGGACATAGAGACAGAGACACAGAGACAGATACGCAGAGACAGAGGCACAGAGACAGAGACTCAGAGACAGAGACACAGAGACAGAGATTCAGAGACAGTGACACAGAGACAGAGACACAGAGACAGAGACACAGAGACAGAGACACGGAGACAGAGACACAGAGACAGGGACACAGAGACAGAGACACAGAGACAGAGACACAGAGACAGAGACACAGAGACAGAGACACAGAGACAGAGACAGAGAGACAGGGACACAGAGACGGAGACACAGACAGAGAAACACAGAGAAGGAGACACAGGTATAGAGACACAGAGACAGACACACAGAGAAAGAGAAACAGAGACAGAGACACAGAGAGAGAAACGCAGAGAAGGAGACAGAGGTGTAGAGACACAGAGACAGAGACACAGAGAAAGAGAAATAGAGACCGAGAGAGAGACAGAGTCACAGAGACAGATACACAGAAACAGAGACACAGAGACAGAGACAGAGGGACAGGGACACAGAGAGAGAGACTCAGAGACAGAGACACAGAGACAGAGATTCAGACACAGTGACACAGAGAGAGAGTCAGAGGGACAGTGACACAGAGACGGAGACACAGAGGCAGAGACACAGAGACCGACACACAGACACGGAGACGCAGGTACAGAGACACACGGACAGAGGCATAGACACAGAGACAGAGACACAGAGAGAGAGAGATAGAGACGGAGAGACAGAGACACAGAGGCAGAGACACGGAGGCAGAAATACAGAGACAGAGAGACAGAGACAGAGGCATAGACACAGAGGCAGAGGCACAGAGACAGTGACACATATACCGAGACACAGAGACGGAGACAGAGACACAGAGACAGATACACAGAGACAGAGACACAGAGACAGAGACATAGAGACAGAGACACAGAGGCAGAGACACAGAGACAGAGACACAGAGACAGAGACACAGAGACAGAGACACAGAGAAAGAGATTCAGACACAGTGACACGGAGACAGAGTCAGAGGGACAGTGACACAGGGACAGAGACACCGAATCAGAGACACAGAGGCAGAGACATAGAGACCGACACACAGAGACGGAGACACAGGTACAGAGACACACGGACAGAGACAGAGACACAGAGACAGAGGCACAGAGACAGAGACACAGAGATAGAGACACAGAGTCATGGACATAGAGACAGAGACACAGAGACAGATACGCAGAGACAGAGACACAGAGACAGAGACACAGAGACAGAGACACAGAGACAGAGACACAGAGAAAGAGATTCAGACACAGTGACACGGAGACAGAGTCAGAGGGACAGTGACACAGGGACAGAGACACCGAATCAGAGACACAGAGGCAGAGACATAGAGACCGACACACAGAGACGGAGACACAGGTACAGAGACACACGGACAGAGGCATAGACACAGAGACAGGGACACAGAGACAGAGACACAGAGAGAGAGAGACAGAGACAGAGAGACAGAGACACAGAGACGGAGACACAGAGACAGAGACACAGAGACAGAGACACAGAGACAGAGACACAGAGACAGAGACACAGAGACAGAGACACAGAGACAGAGACACAGGTACAGAGACACACGGACAGTGGCATAGACACAGAGACAGGGACACAGAGACAGAGATACAGAGAGAGAGAGACAGAGACAGAGAGACAGAGACACAGAGACAGAGACACGGAGGCAGAGACACAGAGACAGAGAGACAGAGACAGAGGCATAGACACAGAGGCAGAGGCACAGAGACGGAGACACATAGACCGAGACACAGAGACGGAGACAGAGACACAGAGACAGAGAAAAAAGAGACAGAGACACTGAGGCAGAGACACGGAGACAGAGACACAGAGACAGATACACTGAGATAGAGGCACAGAGACAGAGACAGAGACACAGGGACGGAGATACGGAGACAGAGACACAGAGACGGAGACACAGGGGCAGAGACACAGAG
Organism: Megachile willughbiella; assembly: GCA_945859595.2. NCBI lineage: Eukaryota > Metazoa > Arthropoda > Insecta > Hymenoptera > Megachilidae > Megachile > Megachile willughbiella. The sequence continues at coordinate 91,297 of CAMAOD020000064.1, forward strand.
ACAGAGACACAGAGAAAGAGAAACAGAGACAGAGACAGAGACATAGAGACAGAGACAGAGATACAGAGACAGAGACACAGAGACGCAGAGAGAGAGACGCAGAGACTGTGACACAGGGAGACAGAGACAGAGGCATAAACACAGAGGCAGAGACACAGAGAGAGAGATTAAGAGACAGAGACTCAGAGACAGAGACACAGAGACAGTGACGGAGACACAGAGCCAGAGACACAGAGACAGATACACAGAGACAGAGGCACAGAGACAGAGACTCAGAGACAGAGACACAGAGACAGAGATTCAGAGACAGTGACACAGAGACAGAGACACAGAGACAGAGGCACGGAGACAGAGACACAGAGACAGAGACACAGAGACAGAGACACAGAGACAGAAACACAGAGACAGAGGCACAGAGACAGAGACTCAGAGACAGAGACACAGAGACAGAGATTCAGAGACAGTGACACAGAGACAGAGACACAGAGACAGAGACACAGAGACAGAGACACTGAGACAGAGACACGGAGACAGAGACACAGAGACAGAGACACAGAGACAGAGACACAGAGACAGAGACACAGAGACAGAGACACAGAGACAGAGACACAGAGACAGAGATTCAGAGACAGAGACTCAGAGACAGAGACACAGAGACAGTGACGGAGACACAGAGACAGAGACACAGAAACAGATACACAGAGACAGAGGCACAGAGACAGAGACTCAGAGACAGAGACACAGAGACAGGGACACAGAGACGGAGACACAGAGAGAGAAACACAGAGAAGGAGACACAGGTATAGAGACACAGAGACAGAGACACAGAGAAAGAGAAACAGAGACAGACACACAGAGAGAGAAGCACAGAGAAGGAGACACAGGTGTAGAGACACAGAGAAAGAGAAACAGAGACCGAGAGAGAGACAGAGTCACAGAGACAGATACACAGAAACAGAGACACAGATACAGAGACAGAGGGACAGGGACACAGAGAGAGAGACTCAGAGACAGAGACACAGAGACAGAGATTCAGACACAGTGACACAGAGACAGAGTCAGAGGGACAGTGAAGCAGAGACGGGGACACAGGGACAGAGACACCGAGACAGAGACACAGAGGCAGAGACACAGAGACTGACACACAGAGACGGGGACGCAGCCACAGAGACACACGGACAGAGGCATAGACACAGAGACAGGGACACAGAGACAGAGACACAGAGATAGAGACACAGAGTCATGGACATAGAGACAGAGACACAGAGACAGAGACACAGAGACAGAGACACAGAGACAGAGACACAGAGACGGAGACACAGAGACAGAGACACAGAGACAGAGACACAGAGACAGAGACACAGAGACAGAGACACAGAGACAGAGACACAGAGACAGAGACTCAGAGACAGAGATACAGAGACAGAGACATAAGGACGGAGACAGGGACACGGTGACACAGACACAGAGACAGAGACACACAGACAGTGACACAGAGACGGAGACACAGAGACAGAGACAGAGACAGAGACAGAGACAGAGACAGAGACAGAGACAGAGACAGAGACAGAGACCGAGACACAGAGACAGAGACAGAGACACAGAGACAGAGACACAGAGACAGAGACAAAGAGACAGAGACACAGAGACAGAGACACAGAGACAGAGACACAGAGACAGAGACAAAGAGACAGAGACACAGAGGCAGAGACACAGAGACAGAGACACAGAGACAGAGACACAGAGACAGAGACACAGAGACAGAGACACAGAGACAGAGACACAGAGACAGAGCCACAGAGACAGAGACACAGATACACAGAGAGTAACACAGAGACGGAGACACAGGGACAGAGACATCGAGACAGAGACACAGAGGCAGAGACACAGAGACAGAGACATAGAGACCGACACACAGAGACGGAGACACAGGTACAGAGACACGCGGACAGAGGCATAGACACAGAGACAGAGGCACAGAGACAGAGACACGGAGAGAGAGAGACAGAGACAGAGGCACAGAGACACAGAGACAGAGACACAGAGACAGATACACAGAGACAGAGACACGGAGACGCAGAGACAGAAACACAGAGACCGTGACACAGGGAGAGAGAAACAGAGGTGTAGACACAGAGACAGAGACAGAGACAAATACACAGAGACGGAGACACAGAGACAGAGACACAGAGACAGAGACTCAGAGACAGAGACACAGAGAGAGAGACACAGAGACAGAGACACAGAGACAGAGACACAGTGTCAGAGACACAGAGACAGAGACACAGAGACAGAGACAGAGAGACAGAGAACAGAGACAGAGACACGGAGGCAGAGACAGAGAGACAGAGAGACAGAGACAGAGGCATAGACACAGAGGCAGAGGCACAGAGACAGAGACACATAGACCGAGACACAGAGACGGAGACAGAGACACAGAGACAGAGAAAAAAGAGACAGAGACACTGAGGCAGAGACACGGAGACAGAGACACAGAGACAGATACACAGAGATAGAGGCACAGAGACAGAGACGGTGACACAGGGACGGAGATACGGAGACAGAGACACAGAGACGGAGACACAGGGGCAGAGACACAGAGACAGAGACACAGAGAAAGCGAAACAGAGACATAGACAGAGACATAGAGACAGAGACACCGATACTGAGACGCAGAGGTAGAGACACAGAGACCGACACACAGAGACGAAGACACAGGTACAGAGACACACGGACAGAGGCATAGACACAGAGAAAGGGACACAGAGACAGAGACACAGAGAGAGAGAGACAGAGACAGCGAGACAGAGACACAGAGACAGAGACACGGAGGCAGAGACGCAGAGTCAGAGAGACAGAGACAGAGGCATAGACACAGAGGCAGAGTCACAGAGACAGAGACACATAGACCGAGACACAGAGACCAATTCACGCAGACGGAGACTCAGGGACAGAGACGCAGAGACAGGGACACGGAGACAGAGATTCAGAGACAGTGACACAGAGACAGAGACACAGAGACAGAGACACAGAGACAGAGACACAGAGACAGAGACACAGAGACAGAGACACAGAGACAGAGACACAGAGACAGAGACACAGAGACAGAGACACAGAGACAGAGACACAGAGACAGAGACACAGAGACAGAGACACAGAGACAGATACACAGAGACAGAGACACCGATACAGAGACACAGTGGCCGAGACACAGAGACCGACACACAGAGACGGAGACACAGGTACAGAGACACAGAGACAGAAACACAGAGACAGATTCTCAGAGACAGAGACACAGAGACAGAGGCACAGAGACAGAGACACAGAGATAGAGACACAGAGTCATGGACATAGAGACAGAGACACAGAGACAGATACACAGAGACAGAGGCACAGAGACAGAGACAGAGAGACAGGGACACAGAGACGGAGACACAGACAGAGAAACACAGAGAAGGAGACACAGGTATAGAGACACAGAGACAGACACACAGAGAAAGAGAAACAGAGACAGAGACACAGAGAGAGAAACGCAGAGAAGGAGACACAGGTGTAGAGACACAGAGACAGAGACACAGAGAAAGAGAAATAGAGACCGAGAGAGAGACAGAGTCACAGAGACAGATACACAGAAACAGAGACACGGAGACAGAGACAGAGGGACAGGGACACAGAGAGAGAGACTCAGAGACAGAGACACAGAGACAGAGATTCAGACACAGTGACACAGAGAGAGAGTCAGAGGGACAGTGACACAGAGACGGAGACACAGAGGCAGAGACACAGAGACCGACACACAGACACGGAGACGCAGGTACAGAGACACACGGACAGAGGCATAGACACAGAGACAGAGACACAGAGAGAGAGAGATAGAGACGGAGAGACAGAGACACAGAGACAGAGACACGGAGGCAGAAATACAGAGACAGAGAGACAGAGACAGAGGCATAGACACAGAGGCAGAGGCACAGAGACAGTGACACATATACCGAGACACAGAGACGGAGACAGAGACACAGAGACAGATACACAGAGACAGAGACACAGAGACAGAGACATAGAGACAGAGACACAGAGGCAGAGACACAGAGACAGAGACACAGAGACAGAGACACAGAGACAGAGACACAGAGAAAGAGATTCAGACACAGTGACACGGAGACAGAGTCAGAGGGACAGTGACACAGGGACAGAGACACCGAATCAGAGACACAGAGGCAGAGACATAGAGACCGACACACAGAGACGGAGACACAGGTACAGAGACACACGGACAGAGACAGAGACACAGAGACAGAGGCACAGAGACAGAGACACAGAGATAGAGACACAGAGTCATGGACATAGAGACAGAGACACAGAGACAGATACGCAGAGACAGAGACACAGAGACAGAGACACAGAGACAGAGACACAGAGACAGAGACACAGAGACAGAGACACAGAGACAGAGACACAGAGAAAGAGATTCAGACACAGTGACACGGAGACAGAGTCAGAGGGACAGTGACACAGGGACAGAGACACCGAATCAGAGACACAGAGGCAGAGACATAGAGACCGACACACAGAGACGGAGACACAGGTACAGAGACACACGGACAGAGGCATAGACACAGAGACAGGGACACAGAGACAGAGACACAGAGAGAGAGAGACAGAGACAGAGAGACAGAGACACAGAGACGGAGACACAGAGACAGAGACACAGAGACAGAGACACAGAGACAGAGACACAGAGACAGAGACACAGAGACAGAGACACAGGTACAGAGACACACGGACAGAGGCATAGACACAGAGACAGGGACACAGAGACAGAGATACAGAGAGAGAGAGACAGAGACAGAGAGACAGAGACACAGAGACAGAGACACGGAGGCAGAGACACAGAGACAGAGAGACAGAGACAGAGGCATAGACACAGAGGCAGAGGCACAGAGACGGAGACACATAGACCGAGACACAGAGACGGAGACAGAGACACAGAGACAGAGAAAAAAGAGACAGAGACACTGAGGCAGAGACACGGAGACAGAGACACAGAGACAGATACACTGAGATAGAGGCACAGAGACAGAGACAGAGACACAGGGACGGAGATACGGAGACAGAGACACAGAGACGGAGACACAGGGGCAGAGACACAGAGACAGAGACACAGAGAAAGAGAAACAGAGACAGAGACAGAGACATAGAGACAGAGACAGAGATACAGAGACAGAGACACAGAGACGCAGAGAGAGAGACGCAGAGACTGTGACACAGGGAGACAGAGACAGAGGCATAAACACAGAGGCAGAGACACAGAGAGAGAGATTAGGAGACAGAGACTCAGAGACAGAGACACAGAGACAGTGACGGAGACACAGAGCCAGAGACACAGAGACAGATACACAGAGACAGAGGCACAGAGACAGAGACTCAGAGACAGAGACACAGAGACAGAGATTCAGAGACAGTGACACAGAGACAGAGACACAGAGACAGAGACACGGAGACAGAGACACAGAGACAGAGACACAGAGACAGAGACACAGAGACAGAAACACAGAGACAGAGGCACAGAGACAGAGACTCAGAGACAGAGACACAGAGACAGAGATTCAGAGACAGTGACACAGAGACAGAGACACAGAGACAGAGACACAGAGACAGAGACACTGAGACAGAGACACGGAGACAGAGACACAGAGACAGAGACACAGAGACAGAGACACAGAGACAGAGACACAGAGACAGAGACACAGAGACAGAGATTCAGAGACAGAGACTCAGAGACAGAGACACAGAGACAGTGACGGAGACACAGAGACAGAGACACAGAAACAGATACACAGAGACAGAGGCACAGAGACAGAGACTCAGAGACAGAGACACAGAGACAGGGACACAGAGACGGAGACACAGAGAGAGAAACACAGAGAAGGAGACACAGGTATAGAGACACAGAGACAGAGACACAGAGAAAGAGAAACAGAGACAGACACACAGAGAGAGAAACACAGAGAAGGAGACACAGGTGTAGAGACACAGAGAAAGAGAAACAGAGACCGAGAGAGAGACAGAGTCACAGAGACAGATACACAGAAACAGAGACACAGATACAGAGACAGAGGGACAGGGACACAGAGAGAGAGACTCAGAGACAGAGACACAGAGACAGAGATTCAGACACAGTGACACAGAGACAGAGTCAGAGGGACAGTGAAGCAGAGACGGGGACACAGGGACAGAGACACCGAGACAGAGACACAGAGGCAGAGACACAGAGACTGACACACAGAGACGGGGACGCAGCCACAGAGACACACGGACAGAGGCATAGACACAGAGACAGGGACACAGAGACAGAGACACAGAGATAGAGACACAGAGTCATGGACATAGAGACAGAGACACAGAGACAGAGACACAGAGACAGAGACACAGAGACAGAGACGCAGAGACGGAGACACAGAGACAGAGACACAGAGACAGAGACACAGAGACAGAGACACAGAGACAGAGACACAGAGACAGAGACACAGAGACAGAGACTCAGAGACAGAGATACAGAGACAGAGACATAAGGACGGAGACAGGGACACGGTGACACAGACACAGAGACAGAGACACACAGACAGTGACACAGAGACGGAGACACAGAGACAGAGACAGAGACAGAGACAGAGACAGAGACAGAGACAGAGACAGAGACCGAGACACAGAGACAGAGACAGAGACACAGAGACAGAGACACAGAGACAGAGACAAAGAGACAGAGACACAGAGACAGAGACACAGAGACAGAGACACAGAGACAGAGACAAAGAGACAGAGACACAGAGGCAGAGACACAGAGACAGAGACACAGAGACAGAGACACAGAGACAGAGACACAGAGACAGAGACACAGAGACAGAGACACAGAGACAGAGACACAGAGACAGAGACACAGAGACAGAGCCACAGAGACAGAGACACAGATACACAGAGAGTAACACAGAGACGGAGACACAGGGACAGAGACATCGAGACAGAGACACAGAGGCAGAGACACAGAGACAGAGACATAGAGACCGACACACAGAGACGGAGACACAGGTACAGAGACACGCGGACAGAGGCATAGACACAGAGACAGAGGCACAGAGACAGAGACACGGAGAGAGAGAGACAGAGACAGAGGGACAGAGACACAGAGACAGAGACACAGAGACAGACACACAGAGACAGAGACACGGAGACGCAGAGACAGAAACACAGAGACCGTGACACAGGGAGAGAGAAACAGAGGTGTAGACACAGAGACAGAGACAGAGACAAATACACAGAGACGGAGACACAGAGACAGAGACACAGAGACAGAGACTCAGAGACAGAGACACAGAGAGAGAGACACAGAGACAGAGACACAGAGACAGAGACACAGTGTCAGAGACACAGAGACAGAGACACAGAGACAGAGACACAGAGACAGAGACTCAGAGACAGATTCACAGAGACAGAGACACAGAGACAGATACATAAAGAGAGAAACACAGAGACAGAGACACAGTGACAGAGACACAGAGACAGAGACACAGTGACAGAGACACAGAGGCAGAGACACAGAATCAGAGACACAGAGACAGAGACAAAGAGACAGAGACACAGAGACAGAGACACAGAGACAGAGACACAGAGACAGAGACACAGAGGCAGAGACACAGAGACAGAGACACAGAGACACAGACAAAGTGAGAGAGACAGAGACACAGAGACGGAGACGCAGGGACAGAGACACCGAGACAGAGACACAGAGGCAGAGACACAGAGACCAACACACAGAGACGGAGACACAGGTACAGAGACACACGGACAGAGGCATAGACACAGAGACAGGGACACAGAGACAGAGATACAGAGGGAGAGAGACAGAGACAGAGAGACAGAGAACAGAGACAGAGACACGGAGGCAGAGACACAGAGACAGAGAGTCAGAGACAGAGGCATAGACACAGAGGCAGAGGCACAGAGACAGAGACACATAGACCGAGACACAGAGACGGAGACAGAGACACAGAGACAGAGAAAAAAGAGACAGAGACACTGAGGCAGAGACACGGAGACAGAGACACAGAGACAGATACACAGAGATAGAGGCACAGAGACAGAGACGGTGACACAGGGACGGAGATACGGAGACAGAGACACAGAGACGGAGACACAGGGGCAGAGACACAGAGACAGAGACACAGAGAAAGAGAAACAGAGACAGAGACAGAGACATAGAGACAGAGACACCGATACTGAGACGCAGAGGCAGGGACACAGAGACCGACACACAGAGACGGAGACACAGGTACAGAGACACACGGACAGAGGCATAGACACAGAGACAGGGACACAGAGACAGAGACACAGAGATAGAGAGACAGAGACAGCGAGACAGAGACACAGAGACAGAGACACGGAGGCAGAGACGCAGAGTCAGAGAGACAGAGACAGAGGCATAGACACAGAGGCAGAGTCACAGAGACAGAGACACATAGACCGAGACACAGAGACCAATTCACGCAGACGGAGACTCAGGGACAGAGACGCAGAGACAGGGACACGGAGACAGAGATTCAGAGACAGTGACACAGAGACAGAGACACAGAGACAGAGACACAGAGACAGAGACACAGAGACAGAGACACAGAGACAGAGACACAGAGACAGAGACACAGAGACAGAGACACAGAGACAGAGTCACAGAGACAGAGACACAGAGACAGAGACACAGAGACAGATACACAGAGACAGAGACACCGATACAGAGACACAGTGGCCGAGACACAGAGACCGACACACAGAGACGGAGACACAGGTACAGAGACACAGAGACAGAAACACAGAGACAGATTCTCAGAGACAGAGACACAGAGATAGAGACACAGAGTCATGGACATAGAGACAGAGACACAGAGACAGATACGCAGAGACAGAGGCACAGAGACAGAGACTCAGAGACAGAGACACAGAGACAGAGATTCAGAGACAGTGACACAGAGACAGAGACACAGAGACAGAGACACAGAGACAGAGACACGGAGACAGAGACACAGAGACAGAGACACAGAGACAGAGACACAGAGACAGAGACACAGAGACAGAGACACAGAGACAGAGACACAGAGACAGAGACAGAGAGACAGGGACACAGAGACGGAGACACAGACAGAGAAACACAGAGAAGGAGACACAGGTATAGAGACACAGAGACAGACACACAGAGAAAGAGAAACAGAGACAGAGACACAGAGAGAGAAACGCAGAGAAGGAGACACAGGTGTAGAGACACAGAGACAGAGACACAGAGAAAGAGAAATAGAGACCGAGAGAGAGACAGAGTCACAGAGACAGATACACAGAAACAGAGACACAGAGACAGAGACAGAGGGACATGGACACAGAGAGAGAGACTCAGAGACAGAGACACAGAGACAGAGATTCAGACACAGTGACACAGAGAGAGAGTCAGAGGGACAGTGACACAGAGACGGAGACACAGAGGCAGAGACACAGAGACCGACACACAGACACGGAGACGCAGGTACAGAGACACACGGACAGAGGCATAGACACAGAGACAGAGACACAGAGAGAGAGAGATAGAGACGGAGAGACAGAGACACAGAGACAGAGACACGGAGGCAGAAATACAGAGACAGAGAGACAGAGACAGAGGCATAGACACAGAGGCAGAGGCACAGAGACAGTGACACATAGACCGAGACACAGAGACGGAGACAGAGACACAGAGACAGATACACAGAGACAGAGACACAGAGACAGAGACATAGAGACAGAGACACAGAGGCAGAGACACAGAGACAGAGACACAGAGACAGAGACACAGAGACAGAGACACAGAGACAGAGACACAGAGAAAGAGATTCAGACACAGTGACACGGAGACAGAGTCAGAGGGACAGTGACACAGGGACAGAGACACCGAATCAGAGACACAGAGGCAGAGACATAGAGACCGACACACAGAGACGGAGACACAGGTACAGAGACACACGGACAGAGACAGAGACACAGAGACAGAGGCACAGAGACAGAGCCACAGAGATAGAGACACAGAGTCATGGACATAGAGACAGAGACACAGAGACAGATACGCAGAGACAGAGACACAGAGACAGAGACACAGAGACAGAGACACAGAGACAGAGACACAGAGAAAGAGATTCAGACACAGTGACACGGAGACAGAGTCAGAGGGACAGTGACACAGGGACAGAGACACCGAATCAGAGACACAGAGGCAGAGACATAGAGACCGACACACAGAGACGGAGACACAGGTACAGAGACACACGGACAGAGGCATAGACACAGAGACAGGGACACAGAGAGAGAGAGACAGAGACAGAGAGACAGAGACACAGAGACGGAGACACAGAGACAGAGACACAGCGACAGAGACACAGAGACAGAGACACAGAGACAGAGACACAGAGACAGAGACACAGAGACAGAGACACAGTTACAGAGACACACGGACAGAGGCATAGACACAGAGACAGGGACACAGAGACAGAGATACAGAGAGAGAGAGACAGAGACAGAGAGACAGAGACACAGAGACAGAGACACGGAGGCAGAGACACAGAGACAGAGAGACAGAGACAGAGGCATAGACACAGAGGCAGAGGCACAGAGACGGAGACACATAGACCGAGACACAGAGACGGAGACAGAGACACAGAGACAGAGAAAAAAGAGACAGAGACACTGAGACAGAGACACAGAGATAGAGACTCAGAGTCATGGACATAGAGACAGAGACACAGGGACAGAGACACAGAGACAGAGACACAGAGATAGAGACACAGAGACCGTGACACAGGGAGACAGAGACAGAGGCATAAACACAGAGGCAGAGACACAGAGAGAGAGATTAAGAGACAGGGACTCAGAGACAGAGACACAGAGGCAGTGACGGAGACACAGAGACAGAGACACAGAGACAGATACACAGAGACAGAGGCACATAGACAGAGACTCAGAGACAGAGACACAGAGACAGAGATTCAGAGACAGTGACACAGAGACAGAGACACAGAGACAGAGACACAGAGACAGAGACACAGAGACAGAGACACAGAGACAGAGACACGGAGACAGAGACACAGAGACAGAGACACAGAGACAGAGACACAGAGACAGAGACACAGAGACAGAGATTCAGAGACAGAGACTCAGAGACAGAGACACAGAGACAGTGACACAGGGAGACAGAGACAGAGGCATAAACACAGAGGCAGAGACACAGAGAGAGAGATTAAGAGACAGAGACTCAGAGACAGAGACACAGAGACAGTGACGGAGACACAGAGACAGAGACACAGAGACAGATACACAGAGACAGAAACACAGAGACAGAGACACAGAGACAGAGACACGGAGACAGAGACACAGAGACAGAGACACAGAGACAGAGACACAGAGACAGAGACACAGAGACAGAGATTCAGAGACAGAGACTCAGAGACAGAGACACAGAGACAGTGACACAGGGAGACAGAGACAGAGGCATAAACACAGAGGCAGAGACACAGAGAGAGAGATTAAGAGACAGAGACTCAGAGACAGAGACACAGAGACAGTGACGGAGACACAGAGACAGAGACACAGAGACAGATACACAGAGACAGAGGCACATAGACAGAGACTCAGAGACAGAGACACAGAGACAGAGATTCAGAGACAGTGACACAGAGACAGAGACCCAGAGACAGAGACACAGAGACAGAGACACGGAGACAGAGACACAGAGACAGAGACACACAGACAGAGACACAGAGACGCAGAGACAGAAACACAGAGACCGTGACACAGGGAGAGAGAAACAGAGACATAGACACAGAGACAGATCCAGAGACAGAGACAGAGACAGAGGGACAGGGACACAGAGAGAGAGACTCAGAGACAGAGACACGGAGACAGAGATTCAGACACAGTGACACAGAGACAGAGTCAGAGGGACAGTGAAGCAGAGACGGAGACACAGGGACAGATACACAGAGACAGAGACACAGAGACGCAGAGACAGAAACACAGAGACCGTGACACAGGGAGAGAGAAACAGACACGTAAACACAGAGACAGAGACAGAGGCAGAGACACAGAGACAGAGACACAGAGACAGAGACACAGAGACAGCGACACAGAGACAGAGTCACAGAGACAGAGACACAGAGACAGAGACACAGAGGCAGAGACATGGAGACAGAGACACAGAGACAGAGACACAGAGACAGAGACACAGAGACAGAGACACAGAGACAGAGACACAGAGACAGAGACACAGAGACAGAGACACAGTGACAGAGACACAGAGACAGAGATTCAGACACAGTGACACAGAGACAGAGTCAGAGGGACAGTGACACAGGGACAGAGACACCTATACAGAGACACAGAGGCAGAGACATAGAGACCGACACACAGAGACGGAGACACGGGTACAGAGACACACGGACAGAGGCATAGACACAGAGACAGGGACACAGAGACAGAGACACAGAGAGAGAGAGACAGAGACAGAGAGACAGAGACACAGAGACAGAGACACGGAGGCAGAGAGACAGAGACAGAGAGACAGAGACAGAGGCATAGACACAGAGGCAGATTCACAGAGACAGAGACACAGAGACAGAGATATAATGACAGAAACACAGAGACAGAGACACAGAGACAGAGACGCAGAGACGGAGACACAGCGACAGAGACACAGAGACAGAGACACAGAGACCAATTCACGGAGACGGAGACACAGGGACAGAGACGCAGAGTCAGGGACACAGAGACAGAGATTCAGAGACAGTGACACAGAGACAGAGACACAGAGACAGAGACACAGAGACAGAGACACAGAGACAGAGACACAGAGACAGAGACACAGAGACAGAGACACAGAGACAGAGACACAGAGACAGAGACACAGAGACAGAGACACAGAGACAGAGACAGAGACACAGAGACAGAGACACAGAGACAGAGACACAGAGACAGAGACACAGTGACATAAACACAAAGACAGAGACACAGAGACAGAGATTCAGAGACAGAGACTCAGAGACAGAGACACAGAGACAGTGACGGAGACGCAGAGACACAGAGACAGATACACAGAGACAGAGGCACGGAGACAGAGACACACGGACAGAGGCATAGACACAGAGACAGGGATACAGAGACAGAGACACAGAGACCTATTCACGGAGACGGAGACACAGGGACAGAGACGCAGAGACAGGGACAAAGTGAGAGAGACAGAGACACAGAGACGGAGACACAGGTACAGAGACACACGGACAGAGGCATAGGCACAGAGACAGGGACACAGAGACAGAGACACAGAGAGAGAGAGACAGAGACAGAGACACGGAGGCAGAGACGCAGTGTCAGAGAGACAGAGACAGAGGCATAGACACAGAGGCAGAGTCACAGAGACAGAGACACATAGACCGAGACACAGAGACCAATTCACGCAGACGGAGACTCAGGGACAGAGACGCAGAGACAGGGACACGGAGACAGAGATTCAGAGACAGTGACACAGAGACAGAGACACAGAGACAGAGACACAGAGACAGAGACACAGAGACAGAGACACAGAGACAGAGACACAGAGACAGAGACACAGAGACAGAGACACAGAGACAGAGACACAGAGACAGAGACACAGAGACAGAGACACAGAGACAGAGACACAGAGACAGAGACACAGAGACAGAGACACAGAGACAGATACACAGAGACAGAGACACCGATACAGAGACACAGAGGCCGAGACACAGAGACCGACACACAGAGACGGAGACACAGGGACAGAGACGCAGGGACAGGGACAAAGTGAGAGAGACAGAGACACAGAGACGGAGACACAGAGACACAGACAGAGACAGAGACACAGAGGCAGAGACACAGAGACAGAGACAGAGACAGAGACACAGAGGCAGAGACACAGAGACAGAGACACAGAGACAGAGACACAGAGACAGAGACACAGAGACAGAGACACAGAGACAGAGACACAGAGACACAGAGGCACAGAGACACAGAGACAGGGACACAGAGACAGAGACACAGAGAGAGAAACACGGAGACGGAGATACAGGGACAGAGACACAGAGACAGAGACACAGAGACAGAGACACAGAGACCGAGACAGAGGCACAGAGACAGAGACGCGGAGACAGAGACACAGAGACAGTGACACGGAGGAGGGGACACAGGGACAGAGACACCGAGACAGAGACACAGAGACAGAGACACAGAGACAGAGGCACAGAGATGGAGATACAGGACAGATACACAGAGACAGAGACACAGAGACGCAGAGACAGAAACACAGAGACCGTGACACAGGGAGAGAGAAACAGAGACGTAGACACAGAGGCAGAGACACAGAGACCGACACACAGAGACGGGGACACAGCCACAGAGACACACGGACAGAGGCATAGACACAGAGACAGGGACACAGAGACAGAGACACAGAGAGAGAGAGACAGAGACAGAGAGACGGAGACACAGAGACAGAGACACGGAGGCAGAGACACAGAGACAGACAGACAGAGACAGAGGCATAGACACAGAGGCAGAGGCACAGAGACAGAGACACATAGACCGAGACACAGAGACGGAGACAGAGACACAGAGACAGAGAAAAAAGGGACAGAGACACTGAGGCAGAGACACGGACACAGAGACACAGAGACAGATACACAGAGATAGAGGCACAGAGACAGAGACAGAGACACAGGAACGGAGACACGGAGACAGAGACACAGAGACAGAGACACAGAGACAGAGATTCAGAGACAGAGATTCAGAGACAGAGACACAGAGACAGTGACACAGGGAGAGAGAAACAGAGACATAGACACAGAGACAGAGACAGAGACAGAGACAGAGGGACAGGGACACAGAGAGAGAGACAGAGGGACAGGGACACAGAGGCGGAGACACAGGGACAGAGACACCGAGACAGAGACACAGCGGCAGAGACACAGAGACAGAGACATAAGGACGGAGACAGGGACACGGTGACACAGACACAGAGACAGAGACACACAGACAGTGACACAGAGACGGAGACACAGAGAGAGAGAGACAGAGACAGAGAGACAGAGACACAGAGACAGAGACACGGAGGCAGAGAGACAGAGACAGAGAGACAGAGACAGAGGCATAGACACAGAGGCAGCGGCACAGAGACAGAGACACATAGACCGAGACACAGAGACCAATTCACGGAGACGGAGACACAGGGACAGAGACGCAGAGTCAGGGACACAGAGACAGAGATTCAGAGACAGTGACACAGAGACAGAGACACAGAGACAGAGACACAGAGACAGAGACACAGAGACTGAGACACAGAGACAGAGACACAGAGACAGAGACAAAGAGACAGAGACACAGAGACAGAGATACAGAGACACAGACACAGAGACAGAGACACAGAGACAGAGACACAGAGACAGAGACACAGAGACAGAGACACAGAGACAGAGACACAGAGACAGAGACTCAGAGACAGAGATACAGAGACAGAGACATAAGGACGGATACAGGGACACGGTGACACAGACACAGAGACAGAGACACACAGACAGTGACACAGAGACGGAGACACAGAGACAGAGACAGAGACAGAGACAGAGACAGAGACAGAGACAGAGACAGAGACACAGAGACAGAGACAGAGACACAGAGACAGAGACACAGAGACAGAGACAAAGAGACAGAGACACAGAGACAGAGACACAGAGACAGAGACACAGAGACAGAGACACAGAGACAGAGACACAGAGACAGAGACAAAGAGACAGAGACACAGAGACAGAGACACAGAGACAGAGACACAGAGACAGAGACACAGAGACAGAGACACAGAGACAGAGACACAGAGACAGAGACACAGAGACAGAGACACAGAGACAGAGCCACAGAGACAGAGACACAGAGACAGAGACACAGAGACAGAGACGCAGAGACAGAGACGCAGAGACAGAGACGCAGAGACAGAGACACAGAGAGAGAGAGACAGAGACAGAGACACAGAGACAGTGACACAGAGACAGATACACAGAGACAGAGACACAGAGACAGAGACACAGAGACAGCGGTTCAGAGACAGAGACTCAGAGACAGTGACGGAGACACAGAGACAGATACACAGAGACAGAGGCACAGAGAGAGAAACACAGAGACAGAGACGCAGAGACAGAGACGCAGAGACAGAGACGCAGAGACAGAGACACAGAGAGAGAGAGACAGAGACAGAGACACAGAGACAGAGACACAGAGACAGAGACACAGAGACAGAGACACAGAGACAGAGACACAGAGACAGAGACACAGAGACAGAGACACAGAGACAGAGACACAGAGACAGAGACACAGAGACAGAGACACAGAGACAGAGACACAGAGACAGAGACACAGAGACAGAGACACAGAGATAGAGACACAGAGACAGAGACACAGAGACAGAGACACAGAGACAGAGACACAGAGACAGAGACACAGAGACAGAGACACAGAGACAGCGGTTCAGAGACAGAGACTCAGAGACAGAGACACAGAGACAGTGACGGAGACACAGAGACAGATACACAGAGACAGAGGCACAGAGAGAGAAACACAGAGAAGGAGACACAGGTATAGAGACACAGAGACAGAGACACAGCGAAAGAGAAACAGAGACAGAGACGCAGAGAGAGAAACACAGAGAAGGAGACACAGGTATAGAGACACAGAGAAAGAGACACAGAGAAAGAGAAACAGAGACCGAGAGAGAGACAGAGTCACAGAGACAGATACACAGAAACAGAGACATGGGGACGGAGACAGGGACATGGTGACACAGACACAGAGACACAGATACACAGAGAGTAACACAGAGACGGAGACACAGGGACAGAGACATCGAGACAGAGACACAGAGGCAGAGACACAGAGACAGAGACATAGAGACCGACACACAGAGACGGAGACACAGGTACAGAGACACGCGGACAGAGGCATAGACACAGAGACAGAGGCACAGAGACAGAGACACGGAGAGAGAGAGACAGAGACAGAGGCACAGAGACACAGAGACAGAGACACAGAGACAGATACACAGAGACAGAGACACGGAGACGCAGAGACAGAAACACAGAGACCGTGACACAGGGAGAGAGAAACAGAGGCGTAGACACAGAGACAGAGACAGAGACAAATACACAGAGACGGAGACACAGAGACAGAGACACAGAGACAGAGACTCAGAGACCGAGACACAGAGAGAGAGACACAGAGACAGAGACACAGAAACAGAGACACAGAGTCAGAGACACAGAGACAGAGACACAGAGACAGAGACACAGAGACAGAGACTCAGAGACAGATTCACAGAGACAGAGACACAGAGACAGATACATAAAGAGAGAAACACAGAGACAGAGACACAGTGACAGAGACACAGAGACAGAGACACAGTGACAGAGACACAGAGACAGAGATTCAGACACAGTGACACAGAGACAGAGTCAGAGGGACAGTGACACAGGGACAGAGACACAGAGACAGAGACACAGAGACAGAGACACAGAGACCGACACACAGAGACGGGGACACAGGCACAGAGACACACGGACAGAGGCATAGTCACAGAGACAGGGACACAGAGACAGAGACACAGAGAGAGAGAGACAGAGACAGAGAGACGGAGACACAGAGACAGAGACACGGAGGCAGAGACACAGAGACAGACAGACAGAGACAGAGGCATTGACACAGGGGCAGAGGCACAGAGACAGAGACACATAGACCGAGACACAGAGACGGAGACAGAGACACAGAGACAGAGAAAAAAGAGACAGAGACACTGAGGCAGAGACACGGACACAGAGACACAGAGACAGATACACAGAGATAGAGGCACAGAGACAGAGACAGAGACACAGGGACGGAGACACGGAGACAGAGACACAGAGACGGAGACTCAGGGACAGACACACAGAGACAGAGACACAGAGAAAGAGAAACAGAGACAGAGACAGAGACATAGAGACAGAGACACAGAGACAGAGACACAGAGAAAGAGAAACAGAGACAGAGACAGAGACATAGAGACAGAGACACAGAGACAGAGACACAGAGACAGATACACAGAGACAGAGACACAGAGACAGAGACACAGTGACATAAACACAAAGACAGAGACACAGAGACAGAGATTCAGAGACAGAGACTCAGAGACAGAGACACAGAGACAGTGACGGAGACACAGAGACACAGAGACAGATTAACAGAGACAGAGGCACGGAGACAGAGACAGAGACACAGAGACAGAGACACAGAGACAGAGACAGAGACAGAGACACAGAGACAGAGACACAGAGACAGAGACACAGAGACAGAGACACAGTGACATAAACACAAAGACAGAGACACAGAGACAGAGATTCAGAGACAGAGACTCAGAGACAGAGACACAGAGACAGTGACGGAGACACAGAGACACAGAGACAGATTAACAGAGACAGAGGCACGGAGACAGAGACACACGGACAGAGGCATAGACACAGAGACAGGGATACAGAGACAGAGACACAGAGACCTATTCACGGAGACGGAGACACAGGGACAGAGACGCAGAGACAGGGACAAAGTGAGAGAGACAGAGACACAGAGACGGAGACACAGGTACAGAGACACAGAGATAGAGACACAGAGTCATGGACATAGAGACAGAGACACCGATACTGAGACACAGAGGCAGAGACACAGAGACCGACACACAGAGACGGAGACACAGGTACAGAGACACACGGACAGAGGCATAGGCACAGAGACAGGGACACAGAGACAGAGACACAGAGAGAGAGAGACAGAGACAGCGAGACAGAGACACAGAGACAGAGACACAGAGACAGAGACACAGAGACAGAGACACAGAGACAGAGACACAGAGACAGAGACACAGAGACAGAGACACAGAGACAGAGACACAGAGACAGAGACACAGAGACAGAGACACAGAGACAGAGACACAGAGACAGAGACACAGAGACAGAGACACAGAGACAGCGGTTCAGAGACAGAGACTCAGAGACAGAGACACAGAGACAGTGACGGAGACATAGAGACAGATACACAGAGACGGAGACACAGAGACAGAGACACAGAGACAGAGACTCAGAGACAGAGACACAGAGAGAGAGACACATAGACAGAGACACAGAGACAGAGACACAGAGTCAGAGACACAGAGACAGAGACACAGAGACAGAAACACAGAGACAGAGGCATTGACACAGAGGCAGAGGCACAGAGACAGAGACACATAGACCGAGACACAGAGACGGAGACAGAGGCACAGAGACAGAGACACTGAGGCAGAGACACGGACACAGAGACACAGAGACAGATACACAGAGATAGAGGCACAGAGACAGAGACAGAGACACAGGGACGGAGACACGGAGACAGAGACACAGAGACGGAGACTCAGGGACAGAGACACAGAGACAGAGACACAGAGAAAGAGAAACAGAGACAGAGACAGAGACATAGAGACAGAGACACAGAGACAGAGACACAGAGAAAGAGAAACAGAGACAGAGACAGAGACATAGAGACAGAGACACAGAGACAGAGACACAGAGACAGATACACAGAGACAGAGACACAGAGACAGAGACACAGAGACAGAGACACAGAGACAGGGACACAGAGACAGAGACACAGAGAGAGAAACACAGAGACGGAGATACTGGGACAGAGACACAGAGACAGAGACACAGAGAAAGAGAAACAGAGACAGAGACAGACACATAGAGACAGTGACACAGAGACAGAGACACAGAGACAGAGACACAGAGACAGAGACACAGAGACAGAGACACAGAGACAGAGACACAGAGACAGAGACAGAGAGACAGAGACACAGAGACAGAGACACAGAGACCGAGACACAGAGACAGAGACACAGAGACAGAGACACAGAGACAGAGACACAGAGACAGAGACACAGAGACAGATACAGAGACAGAGACAGAGGGACAGGGACACAGAGAGAGAGACTCAGAGACAGAGACACAGAGACAGAGATTCAGACACAGTGACACAGAGACAGAGACACAGAGACAGAGACACAGAGACAGGGACACAGAGACAGAGACACAGAGAGAGAAACACAGAGACGGAGATACTGGGACAGAGACACAGAGACAGAGACACAGAGAAAGAGAAACAGAGACAGAGACAGACACATAGAGACAGTGACACAGAGACAGAGACACAGAGACAGAGACACAGAGACAGAGACACAGAGACAGAGACACAGAGACAGAGACACAGAGACAGAGACACAGAGACAGAGACACAGAGACAGAGACACAGAGACAGATACAGAGACAGAGACAGAGGGACAGGGACACAGAGAGAGAGACTCAGAGACAGAGACACAGAGACAGAGATTCAGACACAGTGACACAGAGACAGAGTCAGAGGGACAGTGAAGCAGAGACGGAGACACAGGGACAGATACACAGAGACAGAGACACAGAGACGCAGAGACAGAAACACAGAGACCGTGACACAGGGAGAGAGAAACAGAGACGTAGACACAGAGACAGAGACAGAGACAGGGACACAGAGACAGAGACACAGAGACAGAGACACAGAGACAGAGACACAGAGACAGGGACACAGAGACAGAGACACAGAGAGAGAAACACGGAGACGGAGATACAGGGACAGAGACACAGAGACAGAGACACAGAGACAGAGACACAGAGACAGAGACACAGAGACCGATACAGAGGCACAGAGACAGAGACGCGGAGACAGAGACACAGAGACAGTGACACAGAGGAGGGGACACAGGGACAGAGACACCGAGACAGAGACACAGAGACAGAGACACAGAGACAGAGACACAGAGATGGAGATACAGGACTGATACACAGAGACAGAAACACAGAGACGCAGAGACAGAAACACAGAGACCGTGACACAGGGAGAGAGAAACAGAGACGTAGACACAGAGACAGAGACAGAGACAGAGACACAGAGACAGAGACACAGAGAAAGAGATTCAGACACAGTGACACAGAGACAGAGTCAGAGGGACAGTGACACAGGGACAGAGACACCGAATCAGAGACACAGAGGCAGAGACATAGAGACCGACACACAGAGACGGAGACACACGGACAGAGGCATAGACACAGAGACAGGGACACAGAGACAGAGACACAGTGACATAAACACAAAGACAGAGACACAGAGACAGAGATTCAGAGACAGAGACTCAGAGACAGAGACACAGAGACAGTGACGGAGACACAGAGACACAGAGACAGATACACAGAGACAGAGACACAGAGACAGCGACACAGAGACAGAGTCACAGAGACAGAGACACAGAGACAGAGACACAGAGGCAGAGACATGGAGACAGAGACACAGAGACAGAGACACAGAGACAGAGACACAGAGACAGAGACACAGAGACAGAGACACAGAGACAGAGACACAGTGACAG
>CAMAOD020000065.1:5000-30000 GCA_945859595.2 Megachile willughbiella
ATGTCTCTGTCTCTGTCTCTGTCTCTGTCTCTGTCTCTGTCTCTGTCTCTGTCTCTGTCCCTGTCCCTCTCCCTGTGCCTGTCGCTGTTTCTGTCACTGTCTCTGTCTATTCCTCTGTCTCTGTCTCTGACCCTGTCCCTCTCCCTGTGCCTGTCGCTGTTTCTGTCTCTGTCTCTGTCTATACCTCCGTCTCTGTCCCTGTCTCCGTCTCTATCTCTGTCTTTGTCTCTGTCTCAGTCTCTGTCTCTGTCTCTGTCTCTGTCTCTGTCACTGTTTCTGTCTCTGTCTCTGCCTGCGTCTCAGTCTCTGTGTCTGTCTCGGTCTCTGTCTCTGTCTCGGTCTTTGTCTCCGTCTCTGTCTCTGTCGCTGCCTCTGTCTCTGTCTCTGTCTCTGTCTCTGTCTCTGTCTCTGTCTCTGTCTCTGTCTCTGTCTCTGTCTCTGTCCCTGTCCCTCTCCCTGTGCCTGTCGCTGTTTCTGTCTCTGTCTCTGTCTATTCCTCTGTCTCTGTCTCTGACCCTGTCCCTCTCCCTGTGCCTGTCGCTGTTTCTGTCTCTGTCTCTGTCTATTCCTCTGTCTCTGTCTCTGTCTCCGTCTCTGTCTCTGTCTTTGTCTCTGTCTCAGTCTCTGTCTCTGTCTCTGTCTCTGTCTCTGTCTCTGTCACTGTCTCTGTCTCTGTCTCTGCCTGCGTCTCAGTCTCTGTGTCTGTCTCGATCTCTGTCTCTGTCTCGGTCTTTGTCTCCGTCTCTGTCTCTGTCGCTGCCTCTGTCTCTGTCTCTGTCTCAGTCTCAGTCTCTGCCTCTGTCTCTGTCTCTGTCTCTGCCTCTGTCTCTGTCTCTGTCTCTGCCCTGTCTCTATCTCTCTCTCTGTCGCTGTCTCTGCCTCTGTCTCAGTCCCTGCGTCTGTCTCGGTCTTTGTCTCCGTCTCTGTCTCTGTCTCTGTCTCTGTCTCTGTCTCTGTCTCTGTCTCTGTCTCTGTCTCTGTCTCTGTCTCTGTCTCTGTCTCTGTCTCTGTCTCTGTCTCTGTCTCTGTCTCTGCCTCTGCCTCTGTCTCTGTCTCTGTCTCTGTCTCTGTCTCTGTCTCTGTCTCTGTCTCTGTCTCTGTCTCTGTCTCTGTCTCTGTCTCTGTCTCTGTCTCTGTCTCTGTCTCTGTCTCTGTCTCTGTCTCTGTCTCTCTCTCTGTCTCTGTCTCTGTCTCTGCCTCCGTCTCTGTCTCCGTCAGTGTCTCTGTCTCTGTCTCTGTCTCTGTCTCTGGGTGTCTGTCTATGTGTCTCTGCCTCTGTCTCTTTGTCTCAGTCTCTGCCTCTGCCTCTGTCTCTGTCTCTGTCTCTGTCTCTGTCTCTGTCTCTGTCTCTGTCTCTGTCTCTGTCTCTGTCTCTGTCTCTGTCTCTGTCTCTGTCTCTGTCTCTGTCTCTGTCTCTGTCTCTCTCTCTGTCTCTGTCTCTGTCTCTGTCTCTGTCTCTGTCTCTGTGTCTGTCTCTGTCTCTGTCTCTGTCTCTGTCTCTGTCTCTGTCTCTGTCTCTGTCTCTGTCTCTGTCTCCGTCAGTGTCTCTGTCTCTGTCTCTGTCTCTGTCTCTGGGTCTCTGTCTATGTGTCTCTGCCTCTGTCTCTTTGTCTCTGTCTCTGCATCTCTGCCTCCGTGTCTATGTCTCTATGTTTCTGTCTCTGTCTCTGTCTCTGTCTCTGTCTCTGTCTCTGTCTCTGTCTCTGTCTCTGTCTCTGTCTCTGTCTCTCTCTCTGTCTCTGTCTCTGTCTCTGTCTCTGTCTCTGTCTCTGTCTCTCTCTCTGTCTCTGTCTCTGTCTCTGTCTCTGTCTCTGTCTCTGTCTCTGTCTCTGTCTCTGTCTCTGCCTCCGTCTCTGTCTCCGTCAGTGTCTCTGTCTCTGTCTCTGTCTCTGTCTCTGGGTCTCTGTCTATGTGTCTCTGCCTCTGTCTCTTTGTCTCTGTCTCTGCATCTCTGCCTCCGTGTCTATGTCTCTATGTTTCTGTCTCTGTCTCTGTCTCTGTCTCTGTCTCTGTCTCTGTCTCTGTCTCTGTCTCTGTCTCTGTCGCTGTCACTTCCTCTGTCTCTGTCTCCGTCTCTGTGCCTGGCTATGTCTTTGCCTCTGTCTCCGTCTCTGTCTCTGTCTCTGCCTCTATCTCCGTCTCCGTCCCTGGCTCTGTCTCTGCATCTGTCTCCGTCTCTGTCTCTGTTTCTGCCTCTATCTCCGTCTCCGTCTCTGTGTCTGTCTCCGTCTCAGTCTCTGTCTCTGTCTCTGTCTCTGTCTCTGTCTCTGTCTCTGTCTCTGTCTCTGTCTCTGTCTCTGTCACTGTATCTGTCTGTGTCTCTGCCTGCGTCTCAGTCTCTGTGTCTGTCTCTGTCTCTGTCTCTGTCTATGTCTCTGTCTCTGTCTCTGTCTCTGTCTCTGTCTCTGTCTCTGTCTCTGTCCCTGTCCCTCTCCCTGTGCCTGTCGCTGTTTCTGTCACTGTCTCTGTCTATTCCTCTGTCTCTGTCTCTGACCCTGTCCCTCTCCCTGTGCCTGTCGCTGTTTCTGTCTCTGTCTCTGTCTATACCTCCGTCTCTGTCCCTGTCTCCGTCTCTATCTCTGTCTTTGTCTCTGTCTCAGTCTCTGTCTCTGTCTCTGTCTCTGTCTCTGTCACTGTTTCTGTCTCTGTCTCTGCCTGCGTCTCAGTCTCTGTGTCTGTCTCGGTCTCTGTCTCTGTCTCGGTCTTTGTCTCCGTCTCTGTCTCTGTCGCTGCCTCTGTCTCTGTCTCTGTCTCTGTCTCTGTCTCTGTCTCTGTCTCTGTCTCTGTCTCTGTCTCTGTCTCTGTCTCTGTCTCTGTCTCTGTCTCTGTCTCTGTCCCTGTCCCTCTCCCTGTGCCTGTCGCTGTTTCTGTCTCTGTCTCTGTCTATTCCTCTGTCTCTGTCTCTGACCCTGTCCCTCTCCCTGTGCCTGTCGCTGTTTCTGTCTCTGTCTCTGTCTATTCCTCTGTCTCTGTCTCTGTCTCCGTCTCTGTCTCTGTCTTTGTCTCTGTCTCAGTCTCTGTCTCTGTCTCTGTCTCTGTCTCTGTCTCTGTCACTGTCTCTGTCTCTGTCTCTGCCTGCGTCTCAGTCTCTGTGTCTGTCTCGGTCTCTGTCTCTGTCTCGGTCTTTGTCTCCGTCTCTGTCTCTGTCGCTGCCTCTGTCTCTGTCTCTGTCTCAGTCTCAGTCTCTGCCTCTGTCTCTGTCTCTGTCTCTGTCTCTGTCTCTGTCTCTGTCTCTGCCCTGTCTCTATCTCTCTCTCTGTCGCTGTCTCTGCCTCTGTCTCAGTCCCTGCGTCTGTCTCGGTCTTTGTCTCCGTCTCTGTCTCTGTCTCTGTCTCTGTCTCTGTCTCTGTCTCTGTCTCTGTCTCTGTCTCTGTCTCTGTCTCTGTCTCTGTCTCTGTCTCTGTCTCTGTCTCTGTCTCTGTCTCTGTCTCTGTCTCTGTCTCTGCCTCTGCCTCTGTCTCTGTCTCTGTCTCTGTCTCTGTCTCTGTCTCTGTCTCTGTCTCTGTCTCTGTCTCTGTCTCTGGGTGTCTGTCTATGTGTCTCTGCCTCTGTCTCTTTGTCTCAGTCTCTGCCTCTGCCTCTGTCTCTGTCTCTGTCTCTGTCTCTGTCTCTGTCTCTGTCTCTGTCTCTGTCTCTGTCTCTGTCTCTGTCTCTGTCTCTGTCTCTGTCTCTGTCTCTGTCTCTGTCTCTGTCTCTGTCTCTGTCTCTGTCTCTGTCTCTGTCTCTCTCTCTGTCTCTGTCTCTGTCTCTGTCTCTGTCTCTGTCTCTGTGTCTGTCTCTGTCTCTGTCTCTGTCTCTGTCTCTGTCTCTGTCTCTGTCTCTGTCTCTGTCTCTGTCTCCGTCAGTGTCTCTGTCTCTGTCTCTGTCTCTGTCTCTGGGTCTCTGTCTATGTGTCTCTGCCTCTGTCTCTTTGTCTCTGTCTCTGCATCTCTGCCTCCGTGTCTATGTCTCTATGTTTCTGTCTCTGTCTCTGTCTCTGTCTCTGTCTCTGTCTCTGTCTCTGTCTCTGTCTCTGTCTCTGTCTCTGTCTCTCTCTCTGTCTCAGTCTCTGTCTCTGTCTCTGTCTCTGTCTCTGTCACTGTTTCTGTCTCTGTCTCTGCCTGCGTCTCAGTCTCTGTGTCTGTCTCGGTCTCTGTCTCTGTCTCGGTCTTTGTCTCCGTCTCTGTCTCTGTCGCTGCCTCTGTCTCTGTCTCTGTCTCTGTCTCTGTCTCTGTCTCTGTCTCTGTCTCTGTCTCTGTCTCTGTCTCTGTCTCTGTCCCTGTCCCTCTCCCTGTGCCTGTCGCTGTTTCTGTCTCTGTCTCTGTCTATTCCTCTGTCTCTGTCTCTGACCCTGTCCCTCTCCCTGTGCCTGTCGCTGTTTCTGACTCTGTCTCTGTCTATTCCTCTGTCTCTGTCTCTGTCTCCGTCTCTGTCTCTGTCTTTGTCTCTGTCTCAGTCTCTGTCTCTGTCTCTGTCTCTGTCTCTGTCTCTGTCTCTGTCTCTGTCACTGTCTCTGTCTCTGTCTCTGCCTGCGTCTCAGTCTCTGTGTCTGTCTCGGTCTCTGTCTCTGTCTCGGTCTTTGTCTCCGTCTCTGTCTCCGTCTCTGTCTCTGTCTCTGTCTCTGTCTCTGTCTCTGTCTCTGTCTCTGTCTCTGTCTCTGTCTCTGTCTGTGTCTCTGTCTCTGTCTCTGTCTCTGTCTCTGTCTCTGTCTCTGTCTCTGTCTCTGTCTCTGTCTCTGTCTCTGTCTCTGTCTCTGTCTCCGTCTCCGTCTCTGTCTCTGTCTCTGTCTCTGTCTCTGTCTCTGTCTCTGTCTCTGTCTCTGTCTCTGTCTCTGTCTCTGTCTCTGTCTCTGTCTCTGTCTCTGTCTCTGTCTCTGTCTCTCTCTCTGTCTCTGTCTCTGTCTCTGTCTCTGTCTCTGTCTCTGTCTCTGTCACTGTCTCTGTCTCTGTCTCTGCCTGCGTCTCAGTCTCTGTGTCTGTCTCGGTCTCTGTCTCTGTCTCGGTCTTTGTCTCCGTCTCTGTCTCTGTCGCTGCCTCTGTCTCTGTCTCTGTCTCAGTCTCAGTCTCTGCCTCTGTCTCTGTCTCTGTCTCTGTCTCTGTCTCTGTCTCTGTCTCTGCCCTGTCTCTATCTCTCTCTCTGTCGCTGTCTCTGCCTCTGTCTCAGTCC
Organism: Megachile willughbiella; assembly: GCA_945859595.2. NCBI lineage: Eukaryota > Metazoa > Arthropoda > Insecta > Hymenoptera > Megachilidae > Megachile > Megachile willughbiella. The sequence goes on from CAMAOD020000065.1 coordinate 10,146, forward strand.
CTGCGTCTGTCTCGGTCTTTGTCTCCGTCTCTGTCTCTGTCTCTGTCTCTGTCTCTGTCTCTGTCTCTGTCTCTGTCTCTGTCTCTGTCTCTGTCTCTGTCTCTGTCTCTGTCTCTGTCTCTGTCTCTGTCTCTGTCTCTGCCTCTGCCTCTGTCTCTGTCTCTGTCTCTGTCTCTGTCTCTGTCTCTGTCTCTGTCTCTGTCTCTGTCTCTGTCTCTGTCTCTGTCTCTGTCTCTGTCTCTGTCTCTCTCTCTGTCTCTGTCTCTGTCTCTGCCTCCGTCTCTGTCTCCGTCAGTGTCTCTGTCTCTGTCTCTGTCTCTGTCTCTGGGTGTCTGTCTATGTGTCTCTGCCTCTGTCTCTTTGTCTCAGTCTCTGCCTCTGCCTCTGTCTCTGTCTCTGTCTCTGTCTCTGTCTCTGTCTCTGTCTCTGTCTCTGTCTCTGTCTCTGTCTCTGTCTCTGTCTCTGTCTCTGTCTCTGTCTCTGTCTCTGTCTCTGTCTCTGTCTCTCTCTCTGTCTCTGTCTCTGTCTCTGTCTCTGTCTCTGTCTCTGTGTCTGTCTCTGTCTCTGTCTCTGTCTCTGTCTCTGTCTCTGTCTCTGTCTCTGTCTCTGTCTCTGTCTCTGTCTCTGTCTCTGCCCTGTCTCTATCTCTCTCTCTGTCGCTGTCTCTGCCTCTGTCTCAGTCCCTGCGTCTGTCTCGGTCTTTGTCTCCGTCTCTGTCTCTGTCTCTGTCTCTGTCTCTGTCTCTGTCTCTGTCTCTGTCTCTGTCTCTGTCTCTGTCTCTGTCTCTGTCTCTGTCTCTGTCTCTGTCTCTGTCTCTGTCTCTGTCTCTGCCTCTGCCTCTGTCTCTGTCTCTGTCTCTGTCTCTGTCTCTGTCTCTGTCTCTGTCTCTGTCTCTGTCTCTGTCTCTGTCTCTGTCTCTGTCTCTGTCTCTGTCTCTGTCTCTCTCTCTGTCTCTGTCTCTGTCTCTGCCTCCGTCTCTGTCTCCGTCAGTGTCTCTGTCTCTGTCTCTGTCTCTGTCTCTGGGTGTCTGTCTATGTGTCTCTGCCTCTGTCTCTTTGTCTCAGTCTCTGCCTCTGCCTCTGTCTCTGTCTCTGTCTCTGTCTCTGTCTCTGTCTCTGTCTCTGTCTCTGTCTCTGTCTCTGTCTCTGTCTCTGTCTCTGTCTCTGTCTCTGTCTCTGTCTCTGTCTCTGTCTCTGTCTCTCTCTCTGTCTCTGTCTCTGTCTCTGTCTCTGTCTCTGTCTCTGTGTCTGTCTCTGTCTCTGTCTCTGTCTCTGTCTCTGTCTCTGTCTCTGTCTCTGTCTCTGTCTCTGCCTCTGCCTCTGTCTCTGTCTCTGTCTCTGTCTCTGTCTCTGTCTCTGTCTCTGTCTCTGTCTCTGTCTCTGTCTCTGTCTCTGTCTCTGTCTCTGTCTCTGTCTCTCTCTCTGTCTCTGTCTCTGTCTCTGCCTCCGTCTCTGTCTCCGTCAGTGTCTCTGTCTCTGTCTCTGTCTCTGTCTCTGGGTGTCTGTCTATGTGTCTCTGCCTCTGTCTCTTTGTCTCAGTCTCTGCCTCTGCCTCTGTCTCTGTCTCTGTCTCTGTCTCTGTCTCTGTCTCTGTCTCTGTCTCTGTCTCTGTCTCTGTCTCTGTCTCTGTCTCTGTCTCTGTCTCTGTCTCTGTCTCTGTCTCTGTCTCTGTCTCTCTCTCTGTCTCTGTCTCTGTCTCTGTCTCTGTCTCTGTCTCTGTGTCTGTCTCTGTCTCTGTCTCTGTCTCTGTCTCTGTCTCTGTCTCTGTCTCTGTCTCTGTCTCTGTCTCCGTCAGTGTCTCTGTCTCTGTCTCTGTCTCTGTCTCTGGGTCTCTGTCTATGTGTCTCTGCCTCTGTCTCTTTGTCTCTGTCTCTGCATCTCTGCCTCCGTGTCTATGTCTCTATGTTTCTGTCTCTGTCTCTGTCTCTGTCTCTGTCTCTGTCTCTGTCTCTGTCTCTGTCTCTGTCTCTGTCTCTGTCTCTCTCTCTGTCTCTGTCTCTGTCTCTGTCTCTGTCTCTGTCTCTGTCTCTGTCTCTGTCTCTGTCTCTGCCTCCGTCTCTGTCTCCGTCAGTGTCTCTGTCTCTGTCTCTGTCTCTGTCTCTGGGTCTCTGTCTATGTGTCTCTGCCTCTGTCTCTTTGTCTCTGTCTCTGCATCTCTGCCTCCGTGTCTATGTCTCTATGTTTCTGTCTCTGTCTCTGTCTCTGTCTCTGTCTCTGTCTCTGTCTCTGTCTCTGTCTCTGTCGCTGTCACTTCCTCTGTCTCTGTCTCCGTCTCTGTGCCTGGCTATGTCTTTGCCTCTGTCTCCGTCTCTGTCTCTGTCTCTGCCTCTATCTCCGTCTCCGTCCCTGGCTCTGTCTCTGCATCTGTCTCCGTCTCTGTCTCTGTTTCTGCCTCTATCTCCGTCTCCGTCTCTGTGTCTGTCTCCGTCTCAGTCTCTGTCTCTGTCTCTGTCTCTGTCTCTGTCTCTGTCTCTGTCTCTGTCTCTGTCTCTGTCTCTGTCACTGTATCTGTCTGTGTCTCTGCGTGCGTCTCAGTCTCTGTGTCTGTCTCTGTCTCTGTCTCTGTCTCTGTCTATGTCTCTGTCTCTGTCTCTGTCTCTGTCTCTGTCTCTGTCTCTGTCTCTGTCTCTGTCTCTGTCCCTGTCCCTCTCCCTGTGCCTGTCGCTGTTTCTGTCTCTGTCTCTGTCTATTCCTCTGTCTCTGTCTCTGACCCTGTCCCTCTCCCTGTGCCTGTCGCTGTTTCTGTCTCTGTCTCTGTCTATACCTCTGTCTCTGTCCCTGTCTCCGTCTCCATCTCTGTCTTTGTCTCTGTCTCAGTCTCTGTCTCTGTCTCTGTCTCTGTCTCTGTCACTGTTTCTGTCTCTGTCTCTGCCTGCGTCTCAGTCTCTGTGTCTGTCTCGGTCTCTGTCTCTGTCTCGGTCTTTGTCTCCGTCTCTGTCTCTGTCGCTGCCTCTGTCTCTGTCTCTGTCTCTGTCTCTGTCTCTGTCTCTGTCTCTGTCTCTGTCTCTGTCTCTGTCTCTGTCTCTGTCCCTGTCCCTCTCCCTGTGCCTGTCGCTGTTTCTGTCTCTGTCTCTGTCTATTCCTCTGTCTCTGTCTCTGACCCTGTCCCTCTCCCTGTGCCTGTCGCTGTTTCTGTCTCTGTCTCTGTCTATTCCTCTGTCTCTGTCTCTGTCTCCGTCTCTGTCTCTGTCTTTGTCTCTGTCTCAGTCTCTGTCTCTGTCTCTGTCTCTGTCTCTGTCTCTGTCACTGTCTCTGTCTCTGTCTCTGCCTGCGTCTCAGTCTCTGTGTCTGTCTCGGTCTCTGTCTCTGTCTCGGTCTTTGTCTCCGTCTCTGTCTCTGTCGCTGCCTCTGTCTCTGTCTCTGTCTCAGTCTCAGTCTCTGCCTCTGTCTCTGTCTCTGTCTCTGTCTCTGTCTCTGTCTCTGTCTCTGCCCTGTCTCTATCTCTCTCTCTGTCGCTGTCTCTGCCTCTGTCTCAGTCCCTGCGTCTGTCTCGGTCTTTGTCTCCGTCTCTGTCTCTGTCTCTGTCTCTGTCTCTGTCTCTGTCTCTGTCTCTGTCTCTGTCTCTGTCTCTGTCTCTGTCTCTGTCTCTGTCTCTGTCTCTGTCTCTGTCTCTGTCTCTGTCTCTGTCTCTGTCTCTGTCTCTGTCTCTGTCTCTGTCTCTGTCTCTGTCTCTGTCTCTGTCGCTGTCACTTCCTCTGTCTCAGTCCCTGCGTCTGTCTCGGTCTTTGTCTCCGTCTCTGTCTCTGTCTCTGTCTCTGTCTCTGTCTCTGTCTCTGTCGCTGCCTCTCCCTCTGTCTCTGTCTCTATCTCCGTCCCTGGCTCTGTCTCTGCCTCTGTCTCTGTCTCTGTCTCTGTCTCTGTCTCTGTCTCTGTCTCCGTCTCTGTATCTGTCTCTGTCCCTGTCTCTGTCTCTGTCGCTGTCTCTCCCTCTGTCTCTGTCTCTATCTCCGTCCCTGGCTCTGTCTCTGTCTCTGTCTCTGTCTCTGTCTCTGTCTCTGTCTCTGTCTCTGTCTCTGTCTCTGTCTCTGTCTCTGTGTCTGTCTCTGTCTCTGTCTCTGTCTCTGTCTCTGTCTCTGTCTCTGTCTCTGTCTCTGTCTCTGTCTCTGTCTCTGTCTCTGTCTCTGTGTCTGTCTCTGTCTCTGTCTCTGTCTCTGTCTCTGTCTCTATCTCTGTCTCTGTCTCTGCTTCTGTCTCGGTCTTTGCCTCCGTCTCTGTTTCTGTCTCTGCCTCTGTCTCTGTCTCTGTCTCAGTCTCTGCCTCTGTCTCTGCCTGCGTCTCAGTCTCTGTGTCTGTCTCTGTCTCTGTCTCTGTCTCTGTCTCTGTCTCTGCCCTGTCTCTATCTCTCTCTCTGTCGCTGTCTCTGCCTCTGTCTCAGTCCCTGCGTCTGTCTCGGTCTTTGTCTCCGTCTCTGTCTCTGTCTCTGTCTCTGTCTCTGTCTCTGTCTCTGTCTCTGTCTCTGTCTCTGTCTCTGTCTCTGTCTCTGTCTCTGTCTCTGTCTCTGTCTCTGTCTCTGTCTCTGTCTCTGTCTCTGTCTCTGTCTCTGGGTCTCTGTCTATGTGTCTCTGCCTCTGTCTCTTTGTCTCTGTCTCTGCATCTCTGCCTCCGTGTCTATGTCTCTATGTTTCTGTCTCTGTCTCTGTCTCTGCCTCTGTCTCTTTGTCTCAGTCTCTGCCTCTGCCTCTGTCTCTGTCTCTGTCTCTGTCTCTGTCTCTGTCTCTGTCTCTGTCTCTGTCTCTGTCTCTGTCTCTGTCTCTGTCTCTGTCTCTGTCTCTGTCTCTGTCTCTGTCTCTCTCTCTGTCTCTGTCTCTGTCTCTGTCTCTGTCTCTGTCTCTGTGTCTGTCTCTGTCTCTGTCTCTGTCTCTGTCTCTGTCTCTGTCTCTGTCTCTGTCTCTGTCTCTGTCTCTGTCTCCGTCAGTGTCTCTGTCTCTGTCTCTGTCTCTGTCTCTGGGTCTCTGTCTATGTGTCTCTGCCTCTGTCTCTTTGTCTCTGTCTCTGCATCTCTGCCTCCGTGTCTATGTCTCTATGTTTCTGTCTCTGTCTCTGTCTCTGTCTCTGTCTCTGTCTCTGTCTCTGTCTCTGTCTCTGTCTCTGTCTCTGTCTCTCTCTCTGTCTCTGTCTCTGTCTCTGTCTCTGTCTCTGTCTCTGTCTCTCTCTCTGTCTCTGTCTCTGTCTCTGTCTCTGTCTCTGTCTCTGTCTCTGTCTCTGTCTCTGTCTCTGCCTCCGTCTCTGTCTCCGTCAGTGTCTCTGTCTCTGTCTCTGTCTCTGTCTCTGGGTCTCTGTCTATGTGTCTCTGCCTCTGTCTCTTTGTCTCTGTCTCTGCATCTCTGCCTCCGTGTCTATGTCTCTATGTTTCTGTCTCTGTCTCTGTCTCTGTCTCTGTCTCTGTCTCTGTCTCTGTCTCTGTCTCTGTCTCTGTCGCTGTCACTTCCTCTGTCTCTGTCTCCGTCTCTGTGCCTGGCTATGTCTTTGCCTCTGTCTCCGTCTCTGTCTCTGTCTCTGCCTCTATCTCCGTCTCCGTCCCTGGCTCTGTCTCTGCATCTGTCTCCGTCTCTGTCTCTGTTTCTGCCTCTATCTCCGTCTCCGTCTCTGTGTCTGTCTCCGTCTCAGTCTCTGTCTCTGTCTCTGTCTCTGTCTCTGTCTCTGTCTCTGTCTCTGTCTCTGTCTCTGTCTCTGTCTCTGTCACTGTATCTGTCTGTGTCTCTGCCTGCGTCTCAGTCTCTGTGTCTGTCTCTGTCTCTGTCTCTGTCTCTGTCTCTGTCTCTGTCTCTGTCTCTGTCTCTGTCTCTGTCTCTGTCTCTGTCCCTGTCCCTCTCCCTGTGCCTGTCGCTGTTTCTGTCACTGTCTCTGTCTATTCCTCTGTCTCTGTCTCTGACCCTGTCCCTCTCCCTGTGCCTGTCGCTGTTTCTGTCTCTGTCTCTGTCTATACCTCCGTCTCTGTCCCTGTCTCCGTCTCTATCTCTGTCTTTGTCTCTGTCTCAGTCTCTGTCTCTGTCTCTGTCTCTGTCTCTGTCACTGTTTCTGTCTCTGTCTCTGCCTGCGTCTCAGTCTCTGTGTCTGTCTCGGTCTCTGTCTCTGTCTCGGTCTTTGTCTCCGTCTCTGTCTCTGTCGCTGCCTCTGTCTCTGTCTCTGTCTCTGTCTCTGTCTCTGTCTCTGTCTCTGTCTCTGTCTCTGTCTCTGTCTCTGTCTCTGTCTCTGTCTCTGTCTCTGTCCCTGTCCCTCTCCCTGTGCCTGTCGCTGTTTCTGTCTCTGTCTCTGTCTATTCCTCTGTCTCTGTCTCTGACCCTGTCCCTCTCCCTGTGCCTGTCGCTGTTTCTGTCTCTGTCTCTGTCTATTCCTCTGTCTCTGTCTCTGTCTCCGTCTCTGTCTCTGTCTTTGTCTCTGTCTCAGTCTCTGTCTCTGTCTCTGTCTCTGTCTCTGTCTCTGTCACTGTCTCTGTCTCTGTCTCTGCCTGCGTCTCAGTCTCTGTGTCTGTCTCGGTCTCTGTCTCTGTCTCGGTCTTTGTCTCCGTCTCTGTCTCTGTCGCTGCCTCTGTCTCTGTCTCTGTCTCAGTCTCAGTCTCTGCCTCTGTCTCTGTCTCTGTCTCTGTCTCTGTCTCTGTCTCTGTCTCTGCCCTGTCTCTATCTCTCTCTCTGTCGCTGTCTCTGCCTCTGTCTCAGTCCCTGCGTCTGTCTCGGTCTTTGTCTCCGTCTCTGTCTCTGTCTCTGTCTCTGTCTCTGTCTCTGTCTCTGTCTCTGTCTCTGTCTCTGTCTCTGTCTCTGTCTCTGTCTCTGTCTCTGTCTCTGTCTCTGTCTCTGTCTCTGTCTCTGTCTCTGCCTCTGCCTCTGTCTCTGTCTCTGTCTCTGTCTCTGTCTCTGTCTCTGTCTCTGTCTCTGTCTCTGTCTCTGTCTCTGTCTCTGTCTCTGTCTCTGTCTCTGGGTGTCTGTCTATGTGTCTCTGCCTCTGTCTCTTTGTCTCAGTCTCTGCCTCTGCCTCTGTCTCTGTCTCTGTCTCTGTCTCTGTCTCTGTCTCTGTCTCTGTCTCTGTCTCTGTCTCTGTCTCTGTCTCTGTCTCTGTCTCTGTCTCTGTCTCTGTCTCTGTCTCTGTCTCTGTCTCTGTCTCTCTCTCTGTCTCTGTCTCTGTCTCTGTCTCTGTCTCTGTCTCTGTGTCTGTCTCTGTCTCTGTCTCTGTCTCTGTCTCTGTCTCTGTCTCTGTCTCTGTCTCTGTCTCTGTCTCCGTCAGTGTCTCTGTCTCTGTCTCTGTCTCTGTCTCTGGGTCTCTGTCTATGTGTCTCTGCCTCTGTCTCTTTGTCTCTGTCTCTGCATCTCTGCCTCCGTGTCTATGTCTCTATGTTTCTGTCTCTGTCTCTGTCTCTGTCTCTGTCTCTGTCTCTGTCTCTGTCTCTGTCTCTGTCTCTGTCTCTCTCTCTGTCTCTGTCTCTGTCTCTGTCTCTGTCTCTGTCTCTGTCTCTGTCTCTGTCTCTGTCTCTGCCTCCGTCTCTGTCTCCGTCAGTGTCTCTGTCTCTGTCTCTGTCTCTGTCTCTGGGTCTCTGTCTATGTGTCTCTGCCTCTGTCTCTTTGTCTCTGTCTCTGCATCTCTGCCTCCGTGTCTATGTCTCTATGTTTCTGTCTCTGTCTCTGTCTCTGTCTCTGTCTCTGTCTCTGTCTCTGTCTCTGTCTCTGTCGCTGTCACTTCCTCTGTCTCTGTCTCCGTCTCTGTGCCTGGCTATGTCTTTGCCTCTGTCTCCGTCTCTGTCTCTGTCTCTGCCTCTATCTCCGTCTCCGTCCCTGGCTCTGTCTCTGCATCTGTCTCCGTCTCTGTCTCTGTTTCTGCCTCTATCTCCGTCTCCGTCTCTGTGTCTGTCTCCGTCTCAGTCTCTGTCTCTGTCTCTGTCTCTGTCTCTGTCTCTGTCTCTGTCTCTGTCTCTGTCTCTGTCTCTGTCTCTGTCACTGTATCTGTCTGTGTCTCTGCCTGCGTCTCAGTCTCTGTGTCTGTCTCTGTCTCTGTCTCTGTCTCTGTCTATGTCTCTGTCTCTGTCTCTGTCTCTGTCTCTGTCTCTGTCTCTGTCTCTGTCTCTGTCTCTGTCCCTGTCCCTCTCCCTGTGCCTGTCGCTGTTTCTGTCTCTGTCTCTGTCTATTCCTCTGTCTCTGTCTCTGACCCTGTCCCTCTCCCTGTGCCTGTCGCTGTTTCTGTCTCTGTCTCTGTCTATACCTCTGTCTCTGTCCCTGTCTCCGTCTCCATCTCTGTCTTTGTCTCTGTCTCAGTCTCTGTCTCTGTCTCTGTCTCTGTCTCTGTCACTGTTTCTGTCTCTGTCTCTGCCTGCGTCTCAGTCTCTGTGTCTGTCTCGGTCTCTGTCTCTGTCTCGGTCTTTGTCTCCGTCTCTGTCTCTGTCGCTGCCTCTGTCTCTGTCTCTGTCTCTGTCTCTGTCTCTGTCTCTGTCTCTGTCTCTGTCTCTGTCTCTGTCTCTGTCTCTGTCCCTGTCCCTCTCCCTGTGCCTGTCGCTGTTTCTGTCTCTGTCTCTGTCTATTCCTCTGTCTCTGTCTCTGACCCTGTCCCTCTCCCTGTGCCTGTCGCTGTTTCTGACTCTGTCTCTGTCTATTCCTCTGTCTCTGTCTCTGTCTCCGTCTCTGTCTCTGTCTTTGTCTCTGTCTCAGTCTCTGTCTCTGTCTCTGTCTCTGTCTCTGTCTCTGTCACTGTCTCTGTCTCTGTCTCTGCCTGCGTCTCAGTCTCTGTGTCTGTCTCGGTCTCTGTCTCTGTCTCGGTCTTTGTCTCCGTCTCTGTCTCCGTCTCTGTCTCTGTCTCTGTCTCTGTCTCTGTCTCTGTCTCTGTCTCTGTCTCTGTCTCTGTCTCTGTCTGTGTCTCTGTCTCTGTCTGTGTCTCTGTCTCTGTCTCTGTCTCTGTCTCTGTCTCTGTCTCTGTCTCTGTCTCTGTCTCTGTCTCTGTCTCCGTCTCTGTCTCTGTCTCTGTCTCTGTCTCTGTCTCTGTCTCTGTCTCTGTCTCTGTCTCTGTCTCTGTCTCTCTCTCTGTCTCTGTCTCTGTCGCTGTCTCTGCCTCTGTCTCAGTCGCTGCGTCTGTCTCGGTCTTTGTCTCCGTCTCTGTCTCCGTCTCTGTCTCTGTCTCTGTCTCTGTCTCTGTCTCTGTCTCCGTCTCTGTCTCTGTCTCTGTCTCTGTCTCTGTCTCTGTCTCTGTCTCTGTCTCTGTCTCTGTCTCTGTCTCTGCCTCTGTCTCTGTATCTGTCTCTGTCTCTGTCTCTGTCTCTGTCTCTGTCTCTGTCTCTGCCTCTGTCTCTGTCTCTGTCTCTGCCTCTGTCTCTGTCTCTGTCTCTGTCTCTGTCTCTGTCTCTGTCTCTGTCTCTGCCCTGTCTCTATCTCTGTCTCTGTCGCTGTCTCTGCCTCTGTCTCAGTCCCTGCGTCTGTCTCGGTCTTTGTCTCCGTCTCTGTCTCTGTCTCTGTCTCTGTCTCTGTCTCTGTCTCTGTCTCTGTCTCTGTCTCTGTCTCTGTCTCTGTCTCTGTCGCTGTCTCTGCCTCTGTCTCATTCGCTGCGTCTGTCTCGGTCTTTGTCTCCGTCTCTGTCTCCGTCTCTGTCTCTGTCTCTGTCTCTGTCTCTGTCTCTGTCTCTGTCTCTGTCTCTGTCTCTGTCTGTGTCTCTGTCTCTGTCTGTGTCTCTGTCTCTGTCTCTGTCTCTGTCTCTGTCTCTGTCTCTGTCTCTGTCTCTGTCTCCGTCTCTGTCTTTGTCTCTGTCTCTGTCTCTGTCTCTGTCTCTGTCTCTGTCTCTGTCTCTGTCTCTGTCTCTATCTCTGTCTCTGTCGCTGTCTCTGTCTCTGTCTCTGTCTCTGTCTCTGTCTCTGTCTCTGTCTCTGTCTCTGTCTCTGTCTCTGTCTCTATCTCTGTCTCTGTCGCTGTCTCTGCCTCTGTCTCAGTCGCTGCGTCTGTCTCGGTCTTTGTCTCCGTCTCTGTCTCCGTCTCTGTCTCTGTCTCTGTCTCTGCCTCTGTCTCTGTCTCCGTCTCTGTCTCTGTCTCTGTCTCTGTCTCTGTCTCTGTCTCTGTCTCTGTCTCTGTCTCTGTCTCTGTCTCTGCCTCTCTCTCTGTCTCTGTCTCTGTCTATTCCTCTGTCTCTGTCTCTGTCTCTGTCTCTGTCTCTGTCTCTGTCTCTGTCTCTGTCTCTCTCTCTGTCTCTGTCTCTGTCTCTGCCTCCGTCTCTGTCTCCGTCAGTGTCTCTGTCTCTGTCTCTGTCTCTGTCTCTGGGTGTCTGTCTATGTGTCTCTGTCTCTGTCTCTTTGTCTCTGTCTCTGCATCTCTGCCTCCGTGTCTATGTCTCTATGTTTCTGTCTCTGTCTCTGTCTCTGTCCCTGTCTCTGTCTCTGTCTCTGTCTCTGTCTCTGTCTCTGTCTCTCTCTCTGTCTCTGTCTCTGTCTCTGTCTCTGTCTCTGTCTCTGTCTCTGTCTCTGTCTCTGTCTCTGTCTCTGTCTCTGTCTCTGCCTCCGTCTCTGTCTCCGTCAGTGTCTCTGTCTCTGTCTCTGTCTCTGTCTCTGGGTCTCTGTCTATGTGTCTCTGCCTCTGTCTCTTTGTCTCTGTCTCTGCATCTCTGCCTCCGTGTCTATGTCTCTATGCTTCTGTCTCTGTCTCTGTCTCTGTCACTGTCTCTGTCTCTGTCTCTGTCTCTGTCGCTGTCACTTCCTCTGTCTCTGTCTCCGTCTCTGTGCCTGGCTATGTCTTTGCCTCTGTCTCCGTCTCTGTCTCTGTCTCGGTCTTTGTCTCCGTCTCTGTGTCTGTCTCTGTCTCTGTATCTGTCTCTGTCCCTGTCTCTGTCTCTGTCGCTGTCTCTCCCTCTGTCTCTGTCCCTATCTCCGTCCCTGGCTCTGTCTCTGCCTCTGTCTCCGTCTCTGTCTCTGTCTCTGCCTCTATCTCCGTCTCCGTCCCTGGCTCTGTCTCTGCATCTGTCTCCGTCTCTGTCTCTGTTTCTGCCTCTATCTCCGTCTCCGTCTCTGTGTCTGTCTCCGTCTCAGTCTCTGTCTCTGTCTCTGTCTCTGTCTCTGTCTCTGTCTCTGTCTCTGTCTCTGTCTCTGTCTCTGTCTCTGTCACTGTATCTGTCTGTGTCTCTGCCTGCGTCTCAGTCTCTGTGTCTGTCTCTGTCTCTGTCTCTGTCTCTGTCTATGTCTCTGTCTCTGTCTCTGTCTCTGTCTCTGTCTCTGTCTCTGTCTCTGTCCCTGTCCCTCTCCCTGTGCCTGTCGCTGTTTCTGTCTCTGTCTCTGTCTATTCCTCTGTCTCTGTCTCTGACCCTGTCCCTCTCCCTGTGCCTGTCGCTGTTTCTGTCTCTGTCTCTGTCTATACCTCTGTCTCTGTCCCTGTCTCCGTCTCTATCTCTGTCTTTGTCTCTGTCTCAGTCTCTGTCTCTGTCTCTGTCTCTGTCTCTGTCACTGTTTCTGTCTCTGTCTCTGCCTGCGTCTCAGTCTCTGTGTCTGTCTCGGTCTCTGTCTCTGTCTCGGTCTTTGTCTCCGTCTCTGTCTCTGTCGCTGCCTCTGTCTCTGTATCTGTCTCTGTCTCTGTCTCTGTCTCTGTCTCTGTCTCTGTCTCTGCCTCTGTCTCTGTCTCTGTCTCTGCCTCTGTCTCTGTCTCTGTCTCTGTCTCTGTCTCTGTCTCTGTCTCTGTCTCTGCCCTGTCTCTATCTCTGTCTCTGTCGCTGTCTCTGCCTCTGTCTCAGTCCCTGCGTCTGTCTCGGTCTTTGTCTCCGTCTCTGTCTCTGTCTCTGTCTCTGTCTCTGTCTCTGTCTCTGTCTCTGTCTCTGTCTCTGTCTCTGTCTCTGTCTCTGTCTCTGTCTCTGTCTCTGTCTCTGTCTCTGTCTCTGTCTCTGTCGCTGTCTCTGCCTCTGTCTCATTCGCTGCGTCTGTCTCGGTCTTTGTCTCCGTCTCTGTCTCCGTCTCTGTCTCTGTCTCTGTCTCTGTCTCTGTCTCTGTCTCTGTCTCTGTCTCTGTCTCTGTCTCTGTCTGTGTCTCTGTCTCTGTCTGTGTCTCTGTCTCTGTCTCTGTCTCTGTCTCTGTCTCTGTCTCTGTCTCTGTCTCTGTCTCTGTCTCTGTCTCCGTCTCTGTCTCTGTCTCTGTCTCTGTCTCTGTCTCTGTCTCTGTCTCTGTCTCTGTCTCTGTCTCTGTCTCTCTCTCTGTCTCTGTCTCTGTCTCTGTCTCTGTCTCTGTCTCTGTCTCTGTCTCTGTCTCTGTCTCTGTCTCTGTCTCTGTCTCTGTCTCTATCTCTGTCTCTGTCGCTGTCTCTGCCTCTGTCTCAGTCGCTGCGTCTGTCTCGGTCTTTGTCTCCGTCTCTGTCTCCGTCTCTGTCTCTGTCTCTGTCTCTGCCTCTGTCTCTGTCTCCGTCTCTGTCTCTGTCTCTGTCTCTGTCTCTGTCTCTGTCTCTGTCTCTGTCTCTGTCTCTGTCTCTGTCTCTGTCTCTGCCTCTCTCTCTGTCTCTGTCTCTGTCTCTGTCTCTGTCTCTGTCTCTGTCTCTGTCTCTGTCTCTGTCTCTGTCTCTGTCTCTGTCTCTATCTCTGTCTCTGTCGCTGTCTCTGCCTCTGTCTCAGTCGCTGCGTCTGTCTCGGTCTTTGTCTCCGTCTCTGTCTCCGTCTCTGTCTCTGTCTCTGTCTCTGTCTCTGTCTCTGTCTCCGTCTCTGTCTCTGTCTCTGTCTCTGTCTCTGTCTCTGTCTCTGTCTCTGTCTCTGTCTCTGTCTCTGTCTCTGTCTCTGTCTCTCTCTCTGTCTCTGTCTCTGTCTCTGTCTCTGTCTCTGTCTCTGTCTCTGTCTCTGTCTCTGTCTCTGTCTCTGTCTCTGTCTATGTCTCTGTCTCTGTCTCTGTCTCTGTCTCTGTCTCTGTCTCTGTCTCTGTCTCTGCCTCTGTCTCTGCCCTGTCTCTGTCTCTGTCTCTGTCTCTGTATCTGTCTCTGTCTCTGTCTATTCCTCTGTCTCTGTCTCTGTCTCCGTCTCTGTCTCTGTCTTTGTCTCTGTCTCAGTCTCTGTCTCTGTCTCTGACTCTGTCTCTGTCACTGTCTCTGTCTGTGTCTCTGCCTGCGTCTCAGTCTCTGTGTCTGTCTCGGTCTCTGTCTCTGTCTCGGTCTCTGCCTCCCTCTCTGTCTCTGTCTCTGTCTCTGTCTCTGTCTCTGTCTCTGTCTCTGTCTCTGTCTCTGTCTCTGTCTCTGTCTCTATCTCTGTCTCTGTCTCTGTCTCTGTCTCTGTCTCTGTCTCTGTCTCTGTCTCTGTCTCCGTCTCTGTCTCTGTCTCTGTCTCTGTCTCTGTCTCTGTCTCTGTCTCTGTCTCTGTCTCTGTCTCTGTCTCTGTCTCTGTCTCTCTCTCTGTCTCTGTCTCTGTCTCTGTCTCTGTCTCTGTCTCTGTCTCTGTCTCTGTCTCTGTCTCTGTCTCTGTCTCTGTCTCTGTCTATGTCTCTGTCTCTGTCTCTGTCTCTGTCTCTGTCTCTGTCTCTGTCTCTGTCTCTGTCTCTGCCTCTGTCTCTGCCCTGTCTCTGTCTCTGTCTCTGTCTCTGTATCTGTCTCTGTCTCTGTCTATTCCTCTGTCTCTGTCTCTGTCTCCGTCTCTGTCTCTGTCTTTGTCTCTGTCTCAGTCTCTGTCTCTGTCTCTGACTCTGTCTCTGTCACTGTCTCTGTCTGTGTCTCTGCCTGCGTCTCAGTCTCTGTCTCTGTCTCAGTCTCTGTCTCTGTCTCTGTCTCTGTCTCTGTCTCTGTCTCTGTCTCTGTCTCTGTCTCTGTCTCTGTCTCTGTCTCTGTCTCTGTCTCTGTCTCTGTCTCTGTCTCTGTCTCTGTCTCTGTCTCTGTCTCTGTCTCTGTCTCTGTCTCTGTCTCTGTCTCTGTCTCTGTCTCTGTCTCTGTCTCTGTCTCTGTCTCTGTCTCTGTCTCTGTCTCTGTCTCTGTCTCTGTCTCTGTCTCTGTCTCTGTCTCTGTCGCTGTCTCTTCCTCTGTCTCTGTCTCCGTCTCTGTCCCTGGCTCTGTCTCTGCCTCTGTCTCCGTCTCTGTCTCTGTCTCTGTCTCTGTCTCTGTCTCTGTCTCTGTCTCTGTCTCTGTCTCTGTCTCTGTCTCTGTCTCTGTCTCTGTCTCTGTCTCTGTCTCTGTCTCTGTCTCTGTCTCTGCCTCTGTCTCTGTCTCTGTCTCTGTCTCTGTCTCTGTCTCTGTCTCTGTCTCTGTCTCTGTCTCTGTCTCTGCCTCTGTCTCTGCCCTGTCTCTGTCTCTGTATCTGTCTCTGTCTCTGTCTATTCCTCTGTCTCTGTCTCTGTCTCCGTCTCTGTCTCTGTCTTTGTCTCTGTCTCAGTCTCTGTCTCTGTCTCTGACTCTGTCTCTGTCACTGTCTCTGTCTGTGTCTCTGCCTGCGTCTCAGTCTCTGTGTCTGTCTCGGTCTCTGTGTCTGTCTCCCTCTCTGTCTCTGTCTCTGTCTCTGTCTCTGTCTCTGCCTCTGTCTCTGTCTCTGTCTCTGTCTCTATCTCTGTCTCTGTCTCTGTCTCTGTCTCTGTCTCTGTCTCTGTCTCTGTCTCTGTCTCAGTCTCTGCCATCGTCTCTGTGCTTGTCTCTGCCTCTGTCTCCTACTCCGTCTCCGTCTCCATTCCTGTCTCTGTCTCTGTCTCTCTTTCCATCTCTGTCTCTGTCTCTGCCTCCGTCTCTGTCTCCGTCAGTGTCTCTGTCTCTGTCCCTGGGTCTCTGTCTGTGTGTCTCTGCCTCTGTCTCTTTGTCTCTGTCTCTGCATCTCTGCCTCCGTGCCTATGTATCTATGTTTTTGTCTCTGTCTCTGTCTCTGTCTCAGTCTCTGTATCTGTCTCTGTCTATGTCTCTGTCTCTCTCTCTGTCTCTGTCTCTGTCTCTGTCTCTGTCTCTGTCTCTGTCTCTGTCTCTGCCCCTGCCTCTGTCTCTGTCTCTGTCTCTGTCTCTGTCTCTGTCTCTGTCTCTGTCTCTGTCTCTGTCTCTGTCTCTGTCTCTGTCTCTGTCTCTGTCTCTGTCTCTGTCTCTGTCTCTGTCTCTGTCTCTGTCTCTGTCTCTGTCTCTGTCTCTGTCTCTGTCTCTGTCTCTGCCTCTGTCTCTGTCTCTGTCTCTGTCTCTGTCTCTGTCTCTGTCTCTGTCTCTGTCTCTGTCTCTGTCTCTGTCTCTGTCTCTGTCTCTGTCTCTGTCTCTGTCTCTGTCTCTGTCTCTGTCTCTGTCTCTGTCTCTGTCTCTGTCTCTGTCTCTGTCTCTGTCTCTGTCTCTGTCGCTGTCACTTCCTCTGTCTCTGTCTCTGTCTCTGTGCCTGGCTATGTCTTTGCCTCTGTCTCCGTCTCTGTCTCTGTCTCGGTCTTTGTCTCCGTCTCTGTGTCTGTCTCTGTCTCTGTATCTGTCTCTGTCCCTGTCTCTGTCCCTGTCGCTGTCTCTCCCTCTGTCTCTGTCTCTGTCTCTGTCTCTGTATCTGTCTCCGTCTCTGTCTCTGTCTCTGTCACTGTCTCTGTCTCTGTCTCTGTCTCTGTCTCTGTCTCTGTCTCTGTCTCTGTCTCTGTCTCTGTCTCTGTCTCTGTCTCTGCCTCTGTCTCTGCCCTGTCTCTGTCTCTGTCTCTGTCTCTGTCTCTGTCTCTGTCTATTCCTCTGTCTCTGTCTCTGTCTATTCCTCTGTCTCTGTCTCTGTCTCCGTCTCTGTCTCTGTCTTTGTCTCTGTCTCAGTCTCTGTCTCTGTCTCTGTCTCTGTCTCTGTCTCTGTCTCTGTCACTGTCTCTGTCTGTGTCTCTGCCTGCGTCTCAGTCGCTGTCTCTCCCTCTGTCTCTGTCTCTGTCTCTGTCTCTGTATCTGTCTCCGTCTCTGTCTCTGTCTCTGTCACTGTCTCTGTCTCTGTCTCTGTCTCTGTCTCTGTCTCTGTCTCTGTCTCTGTCTCTGTCTCTGTCTCTGTCTCTGCCTCTGTCTCTGCCCTGTCTCTGTCTCTGTCTCTGTCTCTGTCTCTGTCTCTGTCTATTCCTCTGTCTCTGTCTCTGTCTATTCCTCTGTCTCTGTCTCTGTCTCCGTCTCTGTCTCTGTCTTTGTCTCTGTCTCAGTCTCTGTCTCTGTCTCTGTCTCTGTCTCTGTCTCTGTCTCTGTCACTGTCTCTGTCTGTGTCTCTGCCTGCGTCTCAGTCTCTGTGTCTGTCTCTGTCTCTGTCTCAGTCTCTGTCTCTGTCTCTGTCTCTGTCTCTGTCTCTGTCTCTGTCTCTGTCTCTGTCTCTGTCTCTGTCTCTGTCTCTGCCTCTGTCTCGGTCTTTGCCTCCGTCTCTGTTTCTGTCTCTGTCTCTGTCTCTGTCTCTGTCTCTGTCTCTGTCTCTGTCTCTGTCTCTGTCTCTGTCTCTGTCTCTGTCGCTGTCTCTTCCTCTGTCTCTGTCTCCGTCTCTGTCCCTGGCTCTGTCTCTGTCTCTGTCTCTGTCTCTGTCTCTGTCTCTGTCTCTGTCTCTGTCTCTGCCTCTGTCTCTGTCTCTGTCTCTGTCTCTGTCTCTGTCTCTGTCTCTGTCTCTGGCTCTGTCTCTGTCTCTGTCTCTGTCTCTGTCTCTGCCTCTGTCTCTGCCCTGTCTCTGTCTCTGTCTCTGTCTCTGTATCTGTCTCTGTCTCTGTCTATTCCTCTGTCTCTGTCTCTGTCTCCGTCTCTGTCTCTGTCTTTGTCTCTGTCTCAGTCTCTGTCTCCGTCTCTGACTCTGTCTCTGTCACTGTCTCTGTCTGTGTCTCTGCCTGCGTCTCAGTCTCTGTGTGTGTCTCGGTTTCTGTCTCTGTCTCGGTCTCTATCTCCCTCTCTGTCTCCGTCTCTGTCTCTGTCTTTGTCTCTGTCTCAGTCTCTGTCTCTGTCTCTGACTCTGTCTCTGTCACTGTCTCTGTCTGTGTCTCTGCCTGCGTCTCAGTCTCTGTGTCTGTCTCGGTCTCTGTCTCTGTCTCGGTCTCTGTCTCCCTCTCTGTCTCTGTCTCTGTCTCTGTCTCTGTCTCTGTCTCTGTCTCTGTCTCTGTCTCTGTCTCTGTCTCTGTCTCTGTCTCTGTCTCTGTCTCTCCCTCTGTCTCTGTCTCTGTCTCTGTCTCTGTCTCTGTCTCTGTCTCTGTCTCTGTCTCTGTCTCTGTCTCTGTCTCTGTCTCTGTCTCTGTCCACGTCTCTGTCTCTGTCTCTGTCTCTGTCTCTGTCTCTGTCTCTGTCTCTGTCTCTCCCTCTGTCTCTGTCTCTGTCTCTGTCTCTGTCTCTGTCTCTGTCTCTGTCTCTGTCTCTGTCTCTGTCCCCGTTTCTGTCTCTGTCTCTGTCTCTGTCTCTGTCTCTGTCTCTGTCTCTGTCTCTGTCTCTGTCTCTGTCTCTGTCTCTGTCCACGTCTCTGTCTCTGTCTCTGTCTCTGTCTCTGTCTCTGTCTCTGTCTCTGTCTCTGTCTCTGTCTCTGTCTCTGTCTATTCCTCTGTCTCTGTCTCTGTCTATTCCTCTGTATCTGTCTCTGTCTCCGTCTCTGTCTCTGTCTTTGTCTCTGTCTCTGTCTCTGTCTCTGTCTCTGTCTCTGTCTCTGTCTCCGTCTCTGTCTCTGTCTCTGTCTCTGTCTCTGTCTCTGCCTCTGTCTCTGCCCTGTCTCTGTCTCTGTCTCTGTCTCTGTCTCTGTCTCTGTCTATTCCTCTGTCTCTGTCTCTGTCTATTCCTCTGTCTCTGTCTCTGTCTCCGTCTCTGTCTCTGTCTTTGTCTCTGTCTCTGTCTCTGTCTCTGTCTCTGTCTCTGGCTCTGTCTCTGTCTCTGTCTCAGTCTCTGTCTCTGTCTCTGTCTCTGTCTCTGTCTCTGTCTCTGTCTCTGTCTCTGTCTCTGTCTCTGTCTCTGTCTCTGTCTCTGTCTCTGTCTCTGTCTCTGTCTCTGTCTCTGTCTCTGCCTCTGTCTCGGTCTTTGCCTCCGTCTCTGTTTCTGTCTCTGTCTCTGTCTCTGTCTCTGTCTCAGTCTCAGTCTCTGCCTCTGTCTCTGTCTCTGTCTCTGTCTCTGTCTCTGTCTCTGTCTCTGTCTCTGTCTCTGTCTCTGCCCTGTCTCTATCTCTGTCTCTGTCGCTGTCTCTGCCTCTGTCTCAGTCCCTGCGTCTGTCTCGGTCTTTGTCTCCGTCTCTGCCTCTGTCTCTGTCTCTGTCTCTGTCTCTGTCTCTGTCTCTGCCCTGTCTCTATCTCTGTCTCTGTCGCTGTCTCTGCATCTGCCTCAGTCCCTGCGTCTGTCTCGGTCTTTGTCTCCGTCTCTGTCTCTGTCTCTGTCTCTGTCTCTGTCTCTGTCTCTGTCTCTGTCTCTGTCTCTGTCTCTGTCTCTGTCTCTGTCTCTGTCTCTGTCTCTGTCTCTGCCTCTGTCTCTGCCCTGTCTCTATCTCTGTCTCTGTAGCTGTCTCTGCCTCTGTCTCAGTCCCTGCGTCTGTCTCGGTCTTTGTCTCCGTCTCTGTCTCTGTCTCTGTCTCTGTCTCAGTCCCTGTCGCTGTCTCTGTCTCTGTCTCTGTCTCTGTCTCTGTCTCTGTCTCAGTCCCTGTCGCTGTCTCTGTCTCTGTCTCTGTCTCTGTCTCTGTCTCTGTCTCTGTCTCTGTCTCTGTCTCTGTCTCTGTCTCTGTCTCTGTCTCTGTCTCTGTCTCTGTCCCCGTCTCTGTCTCTGTCTCTGTCTCTGTCTCTGTCTCTGTCTCTGTCTCTGTCTCTGTCTCTGTCTCTGTCTCTGTCTCTGTCCCTCTCTCTGTCTCTGTCTTTGTCTCTGTCTCTGTCTCTGTCC
Source organism: Megachile willughbiella (assembly GCA_945859595.2). Taxonomy (NCBI): domain Eukaryota; kingdom Metazoa; phylum Arthropoda; class Insecta; order Hymenoptera; family Megachilidae; genus Megachile; species Megachile willughbiella. Next base: position 28,816 of record CAMAOD020000065.1, read on the forward strand.
CTGTCCCTCTCCCTGTGCCTGTCGCTGTTTCTGTCTCTGTCTCTGTCTAATCCTCTGTCTCTGTCTCTGACCCTGTCCCTCTCCCTGTGCCTGTCGCTGTTTCTGTCTCTGTCTCTGTCTATTCCTCTGTCTCTGTCTCTGTCTCTGTCTCTGTCTCTGTCTCTGTCTCTGTCTCTGTCTCTGTCTCTGTCTCTGTCTCTCCCTCTGTCTCTGTCTCTGTCTTTGTCTCTGTCTCTGTCTCTGTCTCTGTCTCTGTCTCTGTCTCTGTCTCTGTCTCTGTCTCTGTCTCTGTCTCTGTCTCTGTCTCTGCCTCTGTCTCTGCCCTGTCTCTATCTCTGTCTCTGTAGCTGTCTCTGCCTCTGTCTCAGTCCCTGCGTCTGTCTCGGTCTTTGTCTCCGTCTCTGTCTCTGTCTCTGTCTCTGTCTCAGTCCCTGTCGCTGTCTCTGTCTCTGTCTCTGTCTCTGTCTCTGTCTCTGTCTCTGTCTCTCCCTCTGTCTCTGTCTCTGTCTCTGTCTCTGTCTCTGTCTCTGTCTCTGTCTCTGTCTCTGTCTCTTTCTCTGTCTCTGTCTCTGTCTCTGTCTCTGTCTCTGTCCCCGTCTCTGTCTCTGTCTCTGTCTCTGTCTCTGTCTCTGTCTCTGTCTCTGTCTCTGTCTCTGTCTCTGTCTCTGTCTCTGTCTCTGTCTCTGTCTCTGTCTCTGTCTCTGTCTCTGTCTCTGTCTCTGTCCCTCTCTCTGTCTCTGTCTTTGTCTCTGTCTCTGTCTCTGTCCCTGTCCCTCTCCCTGTGCCTGTCGCTGTTTCTGTCTCTGTCTCTGTCTAATCCTCTGTCTCTGTCTCTGACCCTGTCCCTCTCCCTGTGCCTGTCGCTGTTTCTGTCTCTGTCTCTGTCTATTCCTCTGTCTCTGTCTCTGTCTCTGTCTCTGTCTCTGTCTCTGTCTCTGTCTCTGTCTCTGTCTCTCCCTCTGTCTCTGTCTCTGTCTTTGTCTCTGTCTCTGTCTCTGTCTCTGTCTCCGTCTCTGTCTCTGTCTCTGTCTCTCTCTCTGTCTCTGTCTCTGTCTCTGTCTCTGTCTCTGTCTCTGTCTCTGTCTCTGTCTCTGTCTCTGTCTCTGTCTCTGTCTCTGTCTCTGTCTCTGTCTCTGTCTCTGTCTCTGTCTCTCTCTCTGTCTCTGTCTCTGTCTCTGTCTCTGT
>CAMAOD020000065.1:35000-47500 GCA_945859595.2 Megachile willughbiella
GTCTCTGTCGCTGTCTCTGTCTCTGTCTCTGTCTCTGCCTCTGTCTCCGTCTCTGTCTCTGTCTCTGCCTCTATCTCCGTCTCCGTCTCTGTCTCTGTCTCTGTCTCTGTCTCTGTCCCTGTCGCTGTCTCTGTCTCTGTCTTTGTCTCTGTCTCTGTCTCTGTCTCTGTCTCTGTCTCTGTCTCTGTCTCTGTCTCCGTCTCCGCCTCTGTCTCTGTCTCTGTTTCCGTCTCTGTCTCTGTCTTTGTCTCTGTCGCTGTCTCTTCCTCTGTCTCTGTCTCCGTCTCTGTCCCTGGCTCTGTCTCTGCCTCTGTCTCCGTCTCTGTCTCTGTCTCTGCCTCTATCTCCGTCTCCGTCCCTGGCTCTGTCTCTGCCTCTGTCTCCGTCTCTGTCTCTGTCTCTGCCTCTATCTCCGTCTCCGTCTCTGTCTCTGTCTCCGCCTCTGTCTCTGTCTCTGTCTCTGTCTCTGTCTCTGTCTCTGTCTCTGTCTCTGTCTCTGTCACTGTCTCTGTCTCTGTGTCTGTCTCTGTCTCTGTCTCTGTCTCTGTGTCTGTCTATGTCTCTGTCTCTGTCTCCGTCTCTGTCTCTGTCTCTGTCTCTCCCTCTGTCTCTGTCTCTGTCTTTGTCTCTGTCTCTGTCTCTGTCTCTGTCTCCGTCTCTGTCTCTGTCTCTGTCTCTGTCTCTGTCTCTGTCTCTGTCTCTGTCTCCGTCTCTGTCTCTGTCTTTGTCTCTGTCTCTGTCTCTGTCTTTGTCTCTGTCTCTGTCTCTGTCTCTGTCTCTGTCTCTGTCTCTGTCTCTGTCTCTGTCTCTGTCTCTGTCACTGTCTCTGTCTCTGTCTCTGTCTCTGTCTCTGTCTCTCTCTCTGTCTCTGTCTCTGTCTCTGTCTCTGTCTCTGTCTCTGTCTCTGTCTCTGTCTCTGTCTCTGTCTCTGTTTCCGTCTCTGTCTCTGTCTCTGTCTCTGTCTCTGTCTCTGTCTCTGTCTCTGTCTCTGTCTCTGTCTCTGTCTCTGTCTCTGTCTCTGTCTCTGTCTCTGTCTCTGCCTCTGTCTCTGTCTCTGTCTCTGTCTCTGTCTCTGTCTCTGTCCCTGTCTCTGTCCCTGTCGCTGTCTCTCCCTCTTTCTCTGTCTCTGTCGCTGTCTCTTCCTCTGTCTCTGTCTCCGTCTCTGTCCCTGGCTCTGTCTCTGCCTCTGTCTCCGTCTCTGTCTCTGTCTCTGCCTCTATCTCCGTCTCCGTCCCTGGCTCTGTCTCTGCCTCTGTCTCCGTCTCTGTCTCTGTCTCTGCCTCTATCTCCGTCTCCGTCTCTGTCTCTGTCTCTGTCTCTGTCTCTGTCCCTGTCGCTGTCTCTGTCTCTGTCTTTGTCTCTGTCTCTGTCTCTGTCTCTGTCTCTGTCTCTGTCTCTGTCTCTGTCTCTGTCTCTGTCTCTGTCTCCGTCTCCGCCTCTGTCTCTGTCTCTGTTTCCGTCTCTGTCTCTGTCTCTGTCTCTGTCGCTGTCTCTTCCTCTGTCTCTGTCTCCGTCTCTGTCCCTGGCTCTGTCTCTGCCTCTGTCTCCGTCTCTGTCTCTGTCTCTGCCTCTATCTCCGTCTCCGTCCCTGGCTCTGTCTCTGCCTCTGTCTCCGTCTCTGTCTCTGTCTCTGCCTCTATCTCCGTCTCCGTCTCTGTCTCTGTCTCCGCCTCTGTCTCTGTCTCTGTCTCTGTCTCTGTCTCTGTCTCTGTCTCTGTCTCTGTCTCTGTCACTGTCTCTGTCTCTGTCTCTGTCTCTGTCTCTGTCTCTGTCTCTGTCTCTGTCTCTGTCTCTGTCTCTGTCTCTGTCTCTGTCTCTGTCTCTGTCTCTGTCTCTGTCTCTGTCTCTGTCTCTGTCTCTGTCTCTGTCTCTGTCTCTGTCTCTGTCTCTGTTTCCGTCTCTGTCTCTGTCTCTGTTTCCGTCTCTGTCTCTGTCTCTGTCTCTGTCTCTGTCTCTGTCTCTGTCTCTGTCTCTGTCTCTGTCTCTCTCTCTGTCTCTGTCTCTGTCTCTGTCTCTGTCTCTGTCTCTGTCTCTGTCTCTGTCTCTGTCTCTGTCTCTGTCTCTGTCTCTGTCTCTGTCTCTGTCTCTGTCTCTGTCTCTGTCTCTGTTTCCGTCTCTGTCTCTGTCTCTGTCTCTGTCTCTGTCTCTGCTTCTCTGCCTCCGTGCCTATGTCTCTATGTCTCTGTCTCTGTCCCTGTCGCTGTCTCTGTCTCTGTCTTTGTCTCTGTCTCTGTCTCTGTCTCTGTCTCTGTCTCTGTCTCTGTCTCCGTCTCCGCCTCTGTCTCTGTCTCTGTCTCTGTCTCTGTCTCTGTCTCTGTCTCTGTCTCTGTCTCTGTCTCTGTCTCTGCCTCTGTCTCTGTCTCTGTCTCTGTCTCTGTCTCCGTCTCTGTCTCTGTCTCTGTCTCTGTCTCTGTCTCTGTCTCTGTCTCTGTCTCTGTCTCTGTCTCTGTCTCTGTCTCTGTCTCTGTCTCTGTCTCTGTCTCTGACTCTGTCTCTGTCTCTGCCTCTGTCTCTGTCTCTGTCTCTGTCTCTGTCTCTGTCTCTGTCTCTGTCTCTGTCTCTGTCTCTGTCTCTGTCTCTGTCTCTGTCTCTGTCGCTGTCTCTTCCTCTGTCTCTGTCTCCGTCTCTGTCCCTGGCTCTGTCTCTGCCTCTGTCTCCGTCTCTGTCTCTGTCTCTGTCTCTGTGTCTGTCTCTGTCTCTGTCTCTGTCTCTGTGTCTGTCTATGTCTCTGTCTCTGTCTCCGTCTCTGTCTCTGTCTCTGTCTCTGTCTCTGCCTCTGTCTCTGCCCTATCTCTATCTCTGTCTCTGTAGCTGTCTCTGCCTCTGTCTCAGTCCCTGCGTCTGTCTCGGTCTTTGTCTCCGTCTCTGTCTCTGTCTCTGTCTCTGTCTCTGTCTCAGTCTCTGTCGCTGTCTCTGTCTCTGTCTCTGTCTCTGTCTCTGTCTCTGTCTCTGTCTCTGTCTCTGTCTCTGTCTCTCCCTCTGTCTCTGTCTCTGTCTTTGTCTCTGTCTCTATCTCCGTCCCTGGCTCTGTCTCTGCCTCTGTCTCCGTCTCTGTCTCTGTCTCTGCCTCCGCCTCTGTCTCTGTCTCTGTCTCTGTCTACGTCTCTGTCTCTCTCTCTGTCTCTGTCTCTGTCTCTGTCTCTGTCTCTGTCTCTGTCTCTGTCGCTGTCTCTCTCTCTGTCTCTGTCTCTATCTCCGTCCCTGGCTCTGTCTCTGCCTCTGTCTCCGTCTCTGTCTGTCTCTGCCTCTATCTCCGTCTCCGTCCCTGGCTCTGTCTGTGCCTCTGTCTCAGTCCCTGCGTCTGTCTCGGTCTTTGTCTCCGTCTCTGTCTCTGTCTCTGTCTCTGTCTCTGTCTCAGTCTCTGTCGCTGTCTCTGTCTCTGTCTCAGTCTCTGCCTTCGTCTCTGTCTCTGTCTCTGACTCTGTCTCCGACTCTGTCTCTGTCTCCGTCTCCGTCTCCGTCTCCATCCCTGTCTCTGTCTCTGTCTCTCTTTCTATCTCTGTCTCTGTCTCTGCCTCCGTCTCTGTCTCCGTCAGTGTCTCTGTCTCTGTCTCTGGGTCTCTGTCTATGTGTCTCTGCCTCTGTCTCTTTGTCTCTGTCTCTGCATCTCTGCCTCCGTGCCTATGTCTCTATGTTTTTGTCTCTGTCTCTGTCTCTGTCTCAGTGTCTGTCTCTGTCTCTGTCTACGTCTCTGTCTCTCTCTCTGTCTCTGTCTCTGTCTCTGTCTCTGTCTCTGTCTCTGCCTCTGTCTCTGTCTCTGTCTCTGTCTCTGTCTCTGTCTCTGTCTCTGTCTCTGTCTCTGTGTCTGTCTATGTCTCTGTCTCTGTCTCTGTCTCTGTCTCTGTCTCTGTCTCTGTCTCTGTCTCTGTCTATTCCTCTGTCTCTGTCTCTGACCCTGTCCCTCTCCCTGTGCCTGTCGCTGTTTCTGTCTCTGTCTCTGTCTATTCCTCTGTCTCTGTCTCTGTCTCCGTCTCTGTCTCTGTTTTTGTCTCTGTCTCAGTCTCTGTCTCTGTCTCTGTCTCTGTCTCTGTCTCTGTCACTGTCTCTGTCTCTGTCTCTGCCTGCGTCTCAGTCTCTGTGTCTGTCTCGGTCTCTGTCTCTGTCTCGGTCTTTGTCTCCGTCTCTGTCTCTGTCGCTGCCTCTGTCTCTGTCTCTGTCTCTGTCTCTGTCTCTGTCTCTGTCTCTGTCTCTGTCTCTGTCTCTGTCTCTGTCTCTGTCTCTGTCTCTGTCTCTGTCTCTGTCTCTGTCTCTGTCTCTGTCTCTCCCTCTGTCTCTGTCTCTGTCTCTGTCTCTGTCTCTGTCTCTGTCTCTGTCTCTGCCTCCGTCTCTGTCTCCGTCAGTGTCTCTGTCTCTGTCTCTGTCTCCGTCTCTGGGTCTCTGTCTATGTGTCTCTGCATCTCTGCCTCCGTGTCTATGTCTCTATGTTTCTGTCTCTGTCTCTGTCTCTGTCTCTGTCTCCCTCTCTGTCTCTGTCTCTGTCGCTGTCACTTCCTCTGTCTCTGTCTCCGTCTCTGTGCCTGGCTATGTCTCTGCCTCTGTCTCCGTCTCTGTCTCTGTCTCGGTCTTTGTCTCTGTCCCTGGCTCTGTCTCTGCCTCTATCTCCGTCTCTGTCTCTCTCTCGGTCTTTGTCTCCGTCTCTGTGTCTGTCTATGTCTCTGTCTCTGTCTCTGTCTGTGTCTCTCTTTCTGTCTCTGTCTCTGTCTCTGCCTCCGTCTCTGTCTCCGTCTGTGTCTCTGTCTCTGTCTCTGTCTCTGTCTCTGTCTCTGTCTGTGTGTCTGTCTCTGCCACTGTCTCCGTCTCTGTCTCTGTCTCTCTGTCTCTGTCTCTCTGTCCCTGTCTCTCTGTCTCTGTCTCTGCATCTCTGTCTCTGTGTCTCCGTCTCTGCGTCTCTGCCTCTGTCTCTGTCCCTGTCTCTGTCTCTGTCTCTGTCTCTGTCTCTGTCTCTGTCTCTGTCTCTGTCTCTGTCTCTGTCTCTGTCTCTGTCTCTGTCCCTGTCTCTGCCTCTGTCTCTGCCCTGTCTCTATCTCTGTCTCTGTCGCTGTCTCTGCCTCTGTCTCAGTCCCTGCGTCTGTCTAGGTATTTGTCTCCGTCTCTGTCTGTGTCTCTGTCTCTGTCTCTGTCTCTGTCTCTGTCTCTGTCTCTGTCTCTGTCTCTGTCTCTGTCTCTGCTTCTGTCTCTGCCCTGTCTCTATCTCTGTCTCTGTCGCTGTCTCTGCCTCTGTCTCAGTCCCTGCGTCTGTCTCTGTCTCTGTCTCTGTCTCTGTCTCTGTCTCTGTCTCTGTCTCTGTCTCTGTCTCTGTCACTGTCTCTGTCCCTGTCCCTGTCTCTGTCTCTGTCTCTGTCTCTGTCTCTGTCTCTGTCTCTGTCTCTGTCTCTGTCTCTGTCTCTGTCTCTGTCTCTGTCTCTGTCTCTGTCTCTGTCTCTGTCTCTGTCTCTGTCTCTGTCTCTGTCTCTGTCTCTGTCTCTGTCTCTGTCTCTGTGTCTGTCTCTGTCTCTGTCTCTGTCCCTGTCCCTCTCCCTGTGCCTGTCGCTGTTTCTGTCTCTGTCTCTGTCTCTGACCCTGTCCCTCTCCCTGTGCCTGTCGCTGTTTCTGTCTCTGTCTCTGTCTATTCCTCTGTCTCTGTCTCTGTCTCCGTCGCTGTCTCTGTCTTTGTCTCTGTCTCAGTCTCTGTCTCTGTCTCTGTCTCTGTCTCTGTCACTGTCTCTGTCTCTGTCTCTGCCTGCGTCTCAGTCTCTGTGTCTGTCTCGGTCTCTGTCTCTGTCTCGGTCTTTGTCTCCGTCTCTGTCTCTCTCTCTGTCTCTGTCTCTGCTTCTGGCTCTGCCCTGTCTCTATCTCTGTCTCTGTCGCTGTCTCTGCCTCTGTCTCAGTCCCTGCGTCTGTCTCTGTCTCTGTCTCTGTCTCTGTCTCTGTCTCTGTCTCTGTCTCTGTCTCTGTCTCTGTCACTGTCTCTGTCCCTGTCCCTGTCTCTGTCTCTGTCTCTGTCTCTGTCTCTGTCTCTGTCTCTGTCTCTGTCTCTGTCTCTGTCTCTGTCTCTGTCTCTGTCTCTGTCTCTGTCTCTGTCTCTGTCTCTGTCTCTGTCTCTGTCTCTGTCTCTGTCTCTGTCTCTGTCTCTGTCTCTGTCTCTGTGTCTGTCTCTGTCTCTGTCTCTGTCCCTGTCCCTCTCCCTGTGCCTGTCGCTGTTTCTGTCTCTGTCTCTGTCTCTGACCCTGTCCCTCTCCCTGTGCCTGTCGCTGTTTCTGTCTCTGTCTCTGTCTATTCCTCTGTCTCTGTCTCTGTCTCCGTCGCTGTCTCTGTCTTTGTCTCTGTCTCAGTCTCTGTCTCTGTCTCTGTCTCTGTCTCTGTCACTGTCTCTGTCTCTGTCTCTGCCTGCGTCTCAGTCTCTGTGTCTGTCTCGGTCTCTGTCTCTGTCTCGGTCTTTGTCTCCGTCTCTGTCTCTCTCTCTGTCTCTGTCTCTGCTTCTGGCTCTGCCCTGTCTCTATCTCTGTCTCTGTCGCTGTCTCTGCCTCTGTCTCAGTCCCTGCGTCTGTCTCGGTCTTTGTCTCCGTCTCTGTCTCTGTCTCTGTCTCTGTCTCTGTCTGTGTCTCCGTCTCCGTCTCCATCTCTGTCTCTGTCTCTGTCTCTCTTTCTATCTCTGTCTGTGTCTCTGCCTCCGTCTCTGTCTCCGTCAGTGTCTCTGTCTCCGTCCCGTCTCCGTCTCCATCTCTGTCTCTGTCTCTGTCTCTCTTTCTGTCTCTGTCTCTGTCTCTGCCTCCGTCTCTGTCTCCGTCTGTGTCTCTGTCTCTGTCTCTGGGTCTCCGTCTGTGTGTCTCTGCGTCTGTCTCTGTGTCTCTGTCTCTGCATCTCTGCCTCCGTGCCTATGTCTCTATGTTTCTGTCTCTGTCTCTGCCTCTATCTCCGTCTCCGTCTCTGTCTCTGTCTCTGTCTCAGTCTCTGTCTCTGTCTCTGTCTCTGTCTCTGTCTCTGTCTCTGTCTCTTTCTCTGTCTCTTTCTCTGTCTCTGTCTCTGTCTCTGTCTCTGTCTCTGTCTCTGTCTCTCTCTCTGTCTTTGCCTCTGTCTCTGTCTCTGTCTGTGTCTGTGTCTCTGCCTCTATCTCTGTCTCTGTCTCTGTCTCTGTCTCTGTCTCTGTTTCTGTCTCTGTCTCTGTCTCAGTCTCAGTCTCTGCCTCTGTCTCTGTCTCTGTCTCTGTCTCTGTCTCTGTCTCTGTCTCTGTCTCTGTCACTGTCTCTGTCCCTGTCCCTGTCTCTGTCTCTGTCTCTGTCTGTGTCTCTGTCTCTGTCTCTGTCTCTGTCTCTGTCTCTGTCTCTGTCTCTGTCTCTGTCTCTGTCTCTGTCTCTGTCTCTGTCTCTGTCTCTGTCTCTGTCCCTGTCTCTGTCCCTGTCGCTGTCTCTCCCTCTTTCTCTGTCTCTGTCGCTGTCTCTTCCTCTGTCTCTGTCTCCGTCTCTGTCTCTGTCTCTGTCTCTGTCTCTGTCTCTGTCTCTGTCACTGTCTCTGTCTCTGTGTCTGTCTCTGTCTCTGTCTCTGTCTCTGTGTCTGTCTATGTCTCTGTCTCTGTCTCCGTCTCTGTCTCTGTCTCTGTCTCTGTCTCTGCCTCTGTCTCTGCCCTATCTCTATCTCTGTCTCTGTAGCTGTCTCTGCCTCTGTCTCAGTCCCTGCGTCTGTCTCGGTCTTTGTCTCCGTCTCTGTCTCTGTCTCTGTCTCTGTCTCTGTCTCAGTCTCTGTCGCTGTCTCTGTCTCTGTCTCTGTCTCTGTCTCTGTCTCTGTCTCTGTCTCTCCCTCTGTCTCTGTCTCTGTCTTTGTCTCTGTCTCTGTCTCTGTCTCTGTCTCCGTCTCTGTCTCTGTCTCTGTCTCTGTCTCTGTCTCTGTCTCTGTCTCTGTCTCCGTCTCTGTCTCTGTCTTTGTCTCTGTCTCTGTCTCTGTCTTTGTCTCTGTCTCTGTCTCTGTCTCTGTCTCTGTCTCTGTCTCTGTCTCTGTCTCTGTCTCTGTCTCTGTCACTGTCTCTGTCTCTGTCTCTGTCTCTGTCTCTGTCTCTCTCTCTGTCTCTGTCTCTGTCTCTGTCTCTGTCTCTGTCTCTGTCTCTGTCTCTGTCTCTGTCTCTGTTTCCGTCTCTGTCTCTGTCTCTGTCTCTGTCTCTGTCTCTGTCTCTGTCTCTGTCTCTGTCTCTGTCTCTGTCTCTGTCTCTGTCTCTGTCTCTGTCTCTGTCTCTGTCTCTGTCTCTGCCTCTGTCTCTGTCTCTGTCTCTGTCTCTGTCTCTGTCTCTGTCCCTGTCTCTGTCCCTGTCGCTGTCTCTCCCTCTTTCTCTGTCTCTGTCGCTGTCTCTTCCTCTGTCTCTGTCTCCGTCTCTGTCCCTGGCTCTGTCTCTGCCTCTGTCTCCGTCTCTGTCTCTGTCTCTGCCTCTATCTCCGTCTCCGTCCCTGGCTCTGTCTCTGCCTCTGTCTCCGTCTCTGTCTCTGTCTCTGCCTCTATCTCCGTCTCCGTCTCTGTCTCTGTCTCTGTCTCTGTCTCTGTCCCTGTCGCTGTCTCTGTCTCTGTCTTTGTCTCTGTCTCTGTCTCTGTCTCTGTCTCTGTCTCTGTCTCTGTCTCTGTCTCTGTCTCTGTCTCCGTCTCCGCCTCTGTCTCTGTCTCTGTTTCCGTCTCTGTCTCTGTCTCTGTCTCTGTCGCTGTCTCTTCCTCTGTCTCTGTCTCCGTCTCTGTCCCTGGCTCTGTCTCTGCCTCTGTCTCCGTCTCTGTCTCTGTCTCTGCCTCTATCTCCGTCTCCGTCCCTGGCTCTGTCTCTGCCTCTGTCTCCGTCTCTGTCTCTGTCTCTGCCTCTATCTCCGTCTCCGTCTCTGTCTCTGTCTCCGCCTCTGTCTCTGTCTCTGTCTCTGTCTCTGTCTCTGTCTCTGTCTCTGTCTCTGTCTCTGTCACTGTCTCTGTCTCTGTCTCTGTCTCTGTCTCTGTCTCTGTCTCTGTCTCTGTCTCTGTCTCTGTCTCTGTCTCTGTCTCTGTCTCTGTCTCTGTCTCTGTTTCCGTCTCTGTCTCTGTCTCTGTTTCCGTCTCTGTCTCTGTCTCTGTCTCTGTCTCTGTCTCTGTCTCTGTCTCTGTCTCTGTCTCTGTCTCTGTCTCTCTCTCTGTCTCTGTCTCTGTCTCTGTCTCTGTCTCTGTCTCTGTCTCTGTCTCTGTCTCTGTCTCTGTCTCTGTCTCTGTCTCTGTCTCTGTCTCTGTCTCTGTCTCTGTCTCTGTCTCTGTCTCTGTCTCTGTCTCTGTCTCTGTCTCTGTTTCCGTCTCTGTCTCTGTCTCTGTCTCTGTCTCTGTCTCTGCTTCTCTGCCTCCGTGCCTATGTCTCTATGTCTCTGTCTCTGTCCCTGTCGCTGTCTCTGTCTCTGTCTTTGTCTCTGTCTCTGTCTCTGTCTCTGTCTCTGTCTCTGTCTCTGTCTCCGTCTCCGCCTCTGTCTCTGTCTCTGTCTCTGTCTCTGTCTCTGTCTCTGTCTCTGTCTCTGTCTCTGTCTCTGTCTCTGCCTCTGTCTCTGTCTCTGTCTCTGTCTCCGTCTCTGTCTCTGTCTCTGTCTCTGTCTCTGTCTCTGTCTCTGTCTCTGTCTCTGTCTCTGTCTCTGTCTCTGTCTCTGTCTCTGTCTCTGTCTCTGTCTCTGTCTCTGACTCTGTCTCTGTCTCTGCCTCTGTCTCTGTCTCTGTCTCTGTCTCTGTCTCTGTCTCTGTCTCTGTCTCTGTCTCTGTCTCTGTCTCTGTCTCTGTCTCTGTCTCTGTCTCTGTCGCTGTCTCTTCCTCTGTCTCTGTCTCCGTCTCTGTCCCTGGCTCTGTCTCTGCCTCTGTCTCCGTCTCTGTCTCTGTCTCTGTCTCTGTGTCTGTCTCTGTCTCTGTCTCTGTCTCTGTGTCTGTCTATGTCTCTGTCTCTGTCTCCGTCTCTGTCTCTGTCTCTGTCTCTGTCTCTGCCTCTGTCTCTGCCCTATCTCTATCTCTGTCTCTGTAGCTGTCTCTGCCTCTGTCTCAGTCCCTGCGTCTGTCTCGGTCTTTGTCTCCGTCTCTGTCTCTGTCTCTGTCTCTGTCTCTGTCTCTGTCTCAGTCTCTGTCGCTGTCGCTGTCTCTGTCTCTGTCTCTGTCTCTGTCTCTGTCTCTGTCTCTGTCTCTGTCTCTGTCTCTGTCTCTGTCTCTCCCTCTGTCTCTGTCTCTGTCTTTGTCTCTGTCTCTATCTCCGTCCCTGGCTCTGTCTCTGCCTCTGTCTCCGTCTCTGTCTCTGTCTCTGCCTCCGCCTCTGTCTCTGTCTCTGTCTCTGTCTACGTCTCTGTCTCTCTCTCTGTCTCTGTCTCTGTCTCTGTCTCTGTCTCTGTCTCTGTCTCTGTCGCTGTCTCTCTCTCTGTCTCTGTCTCTATCTCCGTCCCTGGCTCTGTCTCTGCCTCTGTCTCCGTCTCTGTCTGTCTCTGCCTCTATCTCCGTCTCCGTCCCTGGCTCTGTCTGTGCCTCTGTCTCAGTCCCTGCGTCTGTCTCGGTCTTTGTCTCCGTCTCTGTCTCTGTCTCTGTCTCTGTCTCTGTCTCAGTCTCTGTCGCTGTCTCTGTCTCTGTCTCAGTCTCTGCCTTCGTCTCTGTCTCTGTCTCTGACTCTGTCTCCGACTCTGTCTCTGTCTCCGTCTCCGTCTCCGTCTCCATCCCTGTCTCTGTCTCTGTCTCTCTTTCTATCTCTGTCTCTGTCTCTGCCTCCGTCTCTGTCTCCGTCAGTGTCTCTGTCTCTGTCTCTGGGTCTCTGTCTATGTGTCTCTGCCTCTGTCTCTTTGTCTCTGTCTCTGCATCTCTGCCTCCGTGCCTATGTCTCTATGTTTTTGTCTCTGTCTCTGTCTCTGTCTCGGTGTCTGTCTCTGTCTCTGTCTACGTCTCTGTCTCTCTCTCTGTCTCTGTCTCTGTCTCTGTCTCTGTCTCTGTCTCTGCCTCTGTCTCTGTCTCTGTCTCTGTCTCTGTCTCTGTCTCTGTCTCTGTCTCTGTCTCTGTGTCTGTCTATGTCTCTGTCTCTGTCTCTGTCTCTGTCTCTGTCTCTGTCTCTGTCTCTGTCTATTCCTCTGTCTCTGTCTCTGACCCTGTCCCTCTCCCTGTGCCTGTCGCTGTTTCTGTCTCTGTCTCTGTCTATTCCTCTGTCTCTGTCTCTGTCTCCGTCTCTGTCTCTGTTTTTGTCTCTGTCTCAGTCTCTGTCTCTGTCTCTGTCTCTGTCTCTGTCTCTGTCACTGTCTCTGTCTCTGTCTCTGCCTGCGTCTCAGTCTCTGTGTCTGTCTCGGTCTCTGTCTCTGTCTCGGTCTTTGTCTCCGTCTCTGTCTCTGTCGCTGCCTCTGTCTCTGTCTCTGTCTCTGTCTCCGTCTCTGTCTCTGTCTCTGTCTCTGTCTCTGTCTCTGTCTCTGTCTCTGTCTCTGTCTCTGTCTCTGTCTCTGTCTCTGTCTCTGTCTCTCCCTCTGTCTCTGTCTCTGTCTCTGTCTCTGTCTCTGTCTCTGTCTCTGTCTCTGTCTCTGTCTCTGCCTCCGTCTCTGTCTCCGTCAGTGTCTCTGTCTCTGTCTCTGTCTCCGTCTCTGGGTCTCTGTCTATGTGTCTCTGCATCTCTGCCTCCGTGTCTATGTCTCTATGTTTCTGTCTCTGTCTCTGTCTCTGTCTCTGTCTCCCTCTCTGTCTCTGTCTCTGTCGCTGTCACTTCCTCTGTCTCTGTCTCCGTCTCTGTGCCTGGCTATGTCTCTGCCTCTGTCTCCGTCTCTGTCTCTGTCTCGGTCTTTGTCTCTGTCCCTGGCTCTGTCTCTGCCTCTATCTCCGTCTCTGTCTCTCTCTCGGTCTTTGTCTCCGTCTCTGTGTCTGTCTATGTCTCTGTCTCTGTCTCTGTCTGTGTCTCTCTTTCTGTCTCTGTCTCTGTCTCTGCCTCCGTCTCTGTCTCCGTCTGTGTCTCTGTCTCTGTCTCTGTCTCTGTCTCTGTCTCTGTCTGTGTGTCTGTCTCTGCCACTGTCTCCGTCTCTGTCTCTGTCTCTCTGTCTCTGTCTCTCTGTCCCTGTCTCTCTGTCTCTGTCTCTGCATCTCTGTCTCTGTGTCTCCGTCTCTGCGTCTCTGCCTCTGTCTCTGTCCCTGTCTCTGTCTCTGTCTCTGTCTCTGTCTCTGTCTCTGTCTCTGTCTCTGTCTCTGTCTCTGTCTCTGTCTCTGTCTCTGTCCCTGTCTCTGCCTCTGTCTCTGCCCTGTCTCTATCTCTGTCTCTGTCGCTGTCTCTGCCTCTGTCTCAGTCCCTGCGTCTGTCTAGGTATTTGTCTCCGTCTCTGTCTGTGTCTCTGTCTCTGTCTCTGTCTCTGTCTCTGTCTCTGTCTCTGTCTCTGTCTCTGTCTCTGCTTCTGTCTCTGCCCTGTCTCTATCTCTGTCTCTGTCGCTGTCTCTGCCTCTGTCTCAGTCCCTGCGTCTGTCTCGGTCTTTGTCTCCGTCTCTGTCTCTGTCTCTGTCTCTCTCTCTGTCTTTGTCTCTGTCTCTGTCTCTGTCTGTGTCTGTGTCTCTGCCTCTAT
>CAMAOD020000065.1:52500-90000 GCA_945859595.2 Megachile willughbiella
CTCCGTCTCCGTCTCTGTCTCTGTCTCTGTCTCAGTCTCTGTCTCTGTCTCTGTCTCTGTCTCTGTCTCTGTCTCTGTCTCTGTCTCTGTCTCAGTCTCAGTCTCTGCCTCTGTCTCTGTCTCTGTCTCTGTCTCTGTCTCTGTCTCTGTCTCTGCCCTGTCTCTATCTCTGTCTCTGTCGCTGTCTCTGCCTCTGTCTCAGTCCCTGCGTCTGTCTCGGTCTTTGTCTCCGTCTCTGTCTCTGTCTCTGTCTCTGTCTCTGTCTCTGTCTCTGTCTCTGTCTCTGTCTCTGTCTCTGTCTCAGTCTATGTCGCTGTCTCTGTCTCTGTCTCTGTCTCTGTCTCTGTCTCTGTCTCTGTCTCTGTCTCTGTCTCTGTCTCTGTCTCTGTCTCTGTCTCTGTCTCTGTCTCTGTCTCTGTCTCTGTCTCTGTCTCTGTCTCTGTCTCTGTCTCTGTCTCTGTCTGTGTCTCTGTCTCTGTCTCTGTCTCTGTCTCTGTCTCTCTCTCTGTCTCTGTCTCTGTCTCTGTCTCTGTCTCTGTCTCTGTCTCTGTCTCTGTCTCTGTCTCTGTCTCTGTCTCTGCCTCTGTCTCTGCCCTATCTCTATCTCTGTCTCTGTAGCTGTCTCTGCCTCTGTCTCAGTCCCTGCGTCTGTCTCGGTCTTTGTCTCCGTCTCTGTCTCTGTCTCTGTCTCTGTCTCTGTCTCAGTCTCTGTCGCTGTCTCTGTCTCTGTCTCTGTCTCTGTCTCTGTCTCTGTCTCTGTCTCTGTCTCTGTCTCTGTCTCTGTCTCTGTCTCTGTCTCTGTCTCTGTCTCTGTCTCTGTCTCTGTCTCTGCCTCTGTCTCGGTCTTTGCCTCCGTCTCTGTTTCTGTCTCTGTCTCAGTCTCTGTCTCTGTCTCAGTCTCAGTCTCTGCCTCTGTCTCTCTCTCTGTCTCTGTCTCTGTCTCTGTCTCTGTCTCTGTCTCTGTCTCTGTCTCTGTCTCTGTCTCTGTCTCTGTCTCTGTCTCTGCCTCTGCCTCTGCCCTGTCTCTGTCTCTGTCTGTGTCTCTGTCTCTGTCTCTGTCTCTGCCTCTGTCTCCGTCTCTGTCTCTGTCTCTGTCTCTGTTTCTGTCTCTGTCTCTGTCTCTGTCTCTGTCTCAGTCTCAGTCTCTGCCTCTGTCTCTGTCTCTGTCTCTGTCTCTGTCTCTGTCTCTGTCTCTGCCCTGTCTCTATCTCTGTCTCTGTCGCTGTCTCTGCCTCTGTCTCAGTCCCTGCGTCTGTCTCGGTCTTTGTCTCGGTCTCTGTCTCTGTCTCTGTCTCTGTCTCTGTCTCTGTCTCTGTCTCTGTCTCTGTCTCTGTCTCTGTCTCTGTCTCTGTCTCTGTCTCTGTCTCTGTCTCAGTCTATGTCGCTGTCTCTGTCTCTGTCTCTGTCTCTGTCTCTGTCTCTGTCTCTGTCTCTGTCTCTGTCTGTGTCTCTGTCTCTGTCTCTGTCTCTGTCTCTGTCTCTCTCTCTGTCTCTGTCTCTGTCTCTGTCTCTGTCTCTGTCTCTGTCTCTGTCTCTGTCTCTGTCTCTGTCTCTGTCTCTGTCTCTGCCTCTGTCTCTGCCCTATCTCTATCTCTGTCTCTGTAGCTGTCTCTGCCTCTGTCTCAGTCCCTGCGTCTGTCTCGGTCTTTGTCTCCGTCTCTGTCTCTGTCTCTGTCTCTGTCTCTGTCTCTGTCTCTGTCTCTGTCTCTGTCTCTGTCTCTGTCTCTGTCTGTGTCTCTGTCTCTGTCTCTGTCTCTGTCTCTGTCTCTCTCTCTGTCTCTGTCTCTGTCTCTGTCTCTGTCTCTGTCTCTGTCTCTGTCTGTGTCTCTGTCTCTGTCTCTGTCTCTGTCTCTGTCTCTGTCTCTGTCTCTGTCTCTGTCTCTGTCTCTGTCTCTGTCTCTGTCTCTGTCTCTGTCTCTGTGTCTGTCTCTGTCTCTGTCTCTGTCCCTGTCCCTCTCCCTGTGCCTGTCGCTGTTTCTGTCTCTGTCTCTGTCTCTGACCCTGTCCCTCTCCCTGTGCCTGTCGCTGTTTCTGTCTCTGTCTCTGTCTATTCCTCTGTCTCTGTCTCTGTCTCCGTCTCTGTCTCTGTCTCTGTCTCTGTCTCTCTCAATGTCTCTGTCTCTGTCTCTGTCTCTGTCTCTGTCTCTGTCTCTGTCTCTGTCTCTGTCTCTGCCTCTGTCTCTGCCCTATCTCTATCTCTGTCTCTGTAGCTGTCTCTGCCTCTGTCTCAGTCCCTGCGTCTGTCTCGGTCTTTGTCTCCGTCTCTGTCTCTGTCTCTGTCTCTGTCTCTGTCTCAGTCTCTGTCGCTGTCTCTGTCTCTGTCTCTGTCTCTGTCTCTGTCTCTGTCTCTGTCTCTGTCTCTGTCTCTGTCTCTGTCTCTGTCTCTGTCTCTGTCTCTGTCTCTGCCTCTGTCTCGGTCTTTGCCTCCGTCTCTGTTTCTGTCTCTGTCTCAGTCTCTGTCTCTGTCTCAGTCTCAGTCTCTGCCTCTGTCTCTCTCTCTGTCTCTGTCTCTGTCTCTGTCTCTGTCTCTGTCTCTGTCTCTGTCTCTGTCTCTGTCTCTGTCTCTGTCTCTGCCTCTGCCTCTGCCCTGTCTCTGTCTCTGTCTCTGTCTCTGTCTCTGTCTCTGTCTCTGCCTCTGTCTCCGTCTCTGTCTCTGTCTCTGTCTCTGTTTCTGTCTCTGTCTCTGTCTCTGTCTCTGTCTCAGTCTCAGTCTCTGCCTCTGTCTCTGTCTCTGTCTCTGTCTCTGTCTCTGTCTCTGTCTCTGCCCTGTCTCTATCTCTGTCTCTGTCGCTGTCTCTGCCTCTGTCTCAGTCCCTGCGTCTGTCTCGGTCTTTGTCTCGGTCTCTGTCTCTGTCTCTGTCTCTGTCTCTGTCTCTGTCTCTGTCTCTGTCTCTGTCTCTGTCTCTGTCTCTGTCTCTGTCTCTGTCTCTGTCTCTGTCTCTGTCTCAGTCTATGTCGCTGTCTCTGTCTCTGTCTCTGTCTCTGTCTCTGTCTCTGTCTCTGTCTCTGTCTCTGTCTGTGTCTCTGTCTCTGTCTCTGTCTCTGTCTCTGTCTCTCTCTCTGTCTCTGTCTCTGTCTCTGTCTCTGTCTCTGTCTCTGTCTCTGTCTCTGTCTCTGTCTCTGTCTCTGTCTCTGCCTCTGTCTCTGCCCTATCTCTATCTCTGTCTCTGTAGCTGTCTCTGCCTCTGTCTCAGTCCCTGCGTCTGTCTCGGTCTTTGTCTCCGTCTCTGTCTCTGTCTCTGTCTCTGTCTCTGTCTCTGTCTCTGTCTCTGTCTCTGTCTCTGTCTCTGTCTCTGTCTGTGTCTCTGTCTCTGTCTCTGTCTCTGTCTCTGTCTCTCTCTCTGTCTCTGTCTCTGTCTCTGTCTCTGTCTCTGTCTCTGTCTCTGTCTCTGTCTCTGTCTGTGTCTCTGTCTCTGTCTCTGTCTCTGCCTCTGTCTCTGCCCTATCTCTATCTCTGTCTCTGTAGCTGTCTCTGCCTCTGTCTCAGTCCCTGCGTCTGTCTCGGTCTTTGTCTCCGTCTCTGTCTCTGTCTCTGTCTCAGTCTCTGTCGCTGTCTCTGTCTCTGTCTCTGTCTCTGTCTCTGTCTCTGTCTCTGTCTCTGTCTCTGTCTCTGTCTCTGTCTCTGTCTCTGTCTCTGTCTCTGTCTCTGTCTCTGTCTCTGCCTCTGTCTCGGTCTTTGCCTCCGTCTCTGTTTCTGTCTCTGTCTCTGTCTCTGTCTCTGTCTCTGTCTCAGTCTCAGTCTCTGCCTCTGTCTCTCTCTCTGTCTCTGTCTCTGTCTCTGTCTCTGTCTCTGGCTCTGTCTCTGTCTCTGTCTCTGTCTCTGTCTCTGTCTCTGCCTCTGCCTCTGCCCTGTCTCTATCTCTGTCTCTGTCTCTGTCTCTGTCTCTGTCTCTGCCTCTGTCTCCGTCTCTGTCTCTGTCTCTGTCTCTGTTTCTGTCTCTGTCTCTGTCTCTGTCTCAGTCTCAGTCTCTGCCTCTGTCTCTGTCTCTGTCTCTGTCTCTGTCTCTGTCTCTGTCTCTGTCTCTGCCCTGTCTCTATCTCTGTCTCTGTCGCTGTCTCTGCCTCTGTCTCAGTCCCTGCGTCTGTCTCGGTCTTTGTCTCGGTCTCTGTCTCTGTCTCTTTCTCTGTCTCTGTCTCTGTCTCTGTCTCTGTCTCTGTCTCTGTCTCTGTCTCTGTCTCTGTCTCTGTCTCTGTCTCTGTCTCAGTCTATGTCGCTGTCTCTGTCTCTGTCTCTGTCTCTGTCTCTGTCTCTGTCTCTGTCTCTGTCTCTGTCTCTGTCTGTGTCTCTGTCTCTGTCTCTGTCTCTGTCTCTGTCTCTCTCTCTGACTCTGTCTCTGTCTCTGTCTCTGTCTCTGTCTCTGTCTCTGTCTCTGTCTCTGTCTCTGTCTCTGTCTCTGCCTCTGTCTCTGCCCTATCTCTATCTCTGTCTCTGTAGCTGTCTCTGCCTCTGTCTCAGTCCCTGCGTCTGTCTCGGTCTTTGTCTCCGTCTCTGTCTCTGTCTCTGTCTCTGTCTCTGTCTCAGTCTCTGTCGCTGTCTCTGTCTCTGTCTCTGTCTCTGTCTCTGTCTCTGTCTCTGTCTCTGTCTCTGTCTCTGTCTCTGTCTCTGTCTCTGTCTCTGTCTCTGTCTCTGTCTCTGTCTCTGTCTCTGTCCCTGTCCCTCTCCCTGTGCCTGTAGCTGTTTCTGTCTCTGTCTCTGTCTATTCCTCTGTCTCTGTCTCTGACCCTGTCCCTCTCCCTGTGCCTGTCGCTGTTTCTGTCTCTGTCTCTGTCTATTCCTCTGTCTCTGTCTCTGTCTCCGTCTCTGTCTCTGTCTTTGTCTCTGTCTCAGTCTCTGTCTCTGTCTCTGTCTCTGTGTCTGTCTCTGTCTCTGTCTCTGTCTCTGTCTCTGTCTCTATCTCTGTCTCTGTCTCTGTCACTGTATCTGTCTGTGTCTCTGCCTGCGTCTCAGTCTCTGTGTCTGTCTCTGTCTCTGTCTCTGTCTCTGTCTCTGTCTCTGTCTCTGTCTCTGTCTCTGTCTCTGCCTGCGTCTCAGTCTCTGTGTCTGTCTCGGTCTCTGTCTCTGTCTCGGTCTTTGTCTCCGTCTCTGTCTCTGTCGCTGCCTCTGTCTCTGTCTCTGTCTCAGTCTCAGTCTCTGCCTCTGTCTCTGTCGATGTCTCTGTCTCTGTCTCTGTCTCTGTCTCTGTCTCTGCCCTGTCTCTATCTCTCTCTCTGTCGCTGTCTCTGCCTCTGTCTCAGTCCCTGCGTCTGTCTCGGTCTTTGTCTCCGTCTCTGTCTCTGTCTCTGTCTCTGTCTCTGTCTCTGTCTCTGTCTTTGTCTCTGTCTCCGTCTCTGTCTCTGTCTCTGTCTCTGTCTCTGTCTCTGTCTCTGTCTCTGTCTCTGTCTCTCTCTCTGTCTCTGTCGCTGTCACTTCCTCTGTCTCTGTCTCCGTCTCTGTGCCTGGCTATGTCTTTGCCTCTGTCTCCGTCTCTGTCTCTCTCTCGGTCTTTGTCTCCGTCTCTGTGTCTGTCTCCGTCTCTGTATCTGTCTCTGTCCCTGTCTCTGTCTCTGTCGCTGTCTCTCCCTCTGTCTCTGTCTCTATCTCCGTCCCTGGCTCTGTCTCTGCCTGTGTCTCTGTCTCTGTCTCTGTCTCTGTCTCTGTCTCTGTCTCTGTCTCTGTCTCTGTCTCTGTCTCTGTCTCTGTCTCTGTCTCTGTCTCTGTCTCTGTCTCTGTCTCTGTCTCTGTCTCTGTCTCTGTCTCTGTCTCTGTCTCTGTCTCTGTCTCTGTCTCTGTCTCTGTCTCTGTCTCTGTCTCTGTCTCTGTCTCTGTCTCTGTCTCTGTCTCTGTCTCTGTCTCTGTCTCTGTCTCTGTCTCTGTCTCTGTCTCTGTCTCTGTCTCTGTCTCTGTCTCTGTCTCTGTCTCTGTCTCTGTCTCTGTCTCTGTCTCTGTCTCTGTCCCTGTCTCTGTCTCTGCCTCTGTCTCGGTCTTTGCCTCCGTCTCTGTTTCTGTCTCTGCCTCTGTCTCTGTCTCTGTCTCAGTCTCTGCCTCTGTCTCTGTCTCTGTCTCTGTCTCTGTCTCTGTCCCTGTCTCTGTCTCTGTCTCTGTCTCTGTCTCTGTCTCTGTCTCTGTCTCTGTCTCTGTCTCTGCCTCCGTCTCTGTCTCCGTCAGTGTCTCTGTCTCTGTCTCTGTCTCTGTCTCTGGGTCTCTGTCTATGTGTCTCTGCCTCTGTCTCTTTGTCTCTGTCTCTGCATCTCTGCCTCCGTGTCTATGTCTCTATGTTTCTGTCTCTGTCTCTGTCTCTGTCTCTGTCTCTGTCTCTGTCTCTGTCTCTGTCTCTGTCTCTGTCTCTGTCTCTCTCAATGTCTCTGTCTCTGTCTCTGTCTCTGTCTCTGTCTCTGTCTCTGTCTCTGTCTCTGTCTCTGTCTCTGCCTCCGTCTCTGTCTCCGTCAGTGTCTCTGTCTCTGTCTCTGTCTCTGTCTCTGGGTCTCTGTCTATGTGTCTCTGCCTCTGTCTCTTTGTCTCTGTCTCTGCATCTCTGCCTCCGTGTCTATGTCTCTATGTTTCTGTCTCTGTCTCTGTCTCTGTCTCTGTCTCTGTCTCTGTCTCTGTCTCTGTCTCTGTCTCTGTCTCTGTCTCTGTCTCTGTCTCTGTCTCTGTCTCTGTCTCTCTCTCTGTCTCTGTCTCTGTCTCTGTCTCTGTCTCTGTCTCTGTCTCTGTCGCTGTCACTTCCTCTGTCTCTGTCTCCGTCTCTGTGCCTGGCTATGTCTCTGCCTCTGTCTCCGTCTCTGTCTCTGTCTCGGTCTTTGTCTCCGTCTCTGTCTCTGTCTCTGTCTCTGTCTCTGTCTCCGTCTCTGTCTCTGTCTCTGTCTCTGTCTCTGTCTCTGTCTCTGTCTCTGTCTCTGTCTCTGTCTCTGTCTCTGTCTCTGTCTCTGTCTCTGTCTCTGTCTCTGTCGCTGTCTCTTCCTCTGTCTCTGTCTCCGTCTCTGTCCCTGGCTCTGTCTCTGCCTCTGTCTCCGTCTCTGTCTCTGTCTCTGTCTCTGTCTCTGTCTCTGTCTCTGTCTCCGTCTCTGTCTCTGTCTCTGTCTCTGTCTCTGTCTCTGGGTCTCTGTCTATGTGTCTCTGCCTCTGTCTCTTTGTCTCTGTCTCTGCATCTCTGCCTCCGTGTCTATGTCTCTATGTTTCTGTCTCTGTCTCTGTCTCTGTCGCTGTCACTTCCTCTGTCTCTGTCTCCGTCTCTGTGCCTGGCTATGTCTCTGCCTCTGTCTCCGTCTCTGTCCCTGTCTCTGTCTCTGTCTCTGTCTCTGTCTCTGTCTCTGTCTCCGTCTCTGTCTCTGTCTCTGTCTCTGTCTCTGTCTCTGTCTCTGTCTCTGTCTCTGTCTCTGTCTCTGTCTCTGTCTCTGTCTCTGTCTCTGCCTCTGTCTCTGCCCTGTCTCTGTCTCTGTCTCTGTCTCTGTCTCTGTCTATTCCTCTGTCTCTGTCTCTGTCTCTGTCTCTGTCTCTGTTTCTGTCTCTGTCTCTGTCTCTCTCTCAGTCTCAGTCTCTGCCTCTGTCTCTGTCTCTGTCTCTGTCTCTGCCCTGTCTCTATCTCTGTCTCTGTCGCTGTCTCTGCCTCTGTCTCAGTCCCTGCGTCTGTCTCGGTCTTTGTCTCCGTCTCTGTCTCTGTCTCTGTCTCTGTCTCTGTCTCTGTCTCTGTCTCTGTCTCTGTCTCTGTCTCTGTCTCTGTCTCTGTCTCTGTCTCTGTCTCTGTCTCTGTCTCTGTCTCTGTCTCTGTCTCTGTCTCTGTCTCTGTCTCTGTCTCTGTCTCAGTCTATGTCGCTGTCTCTGTCTCTGTCTCTGTCTCTGTCTCTGTCTCTGTCTCTGTCTCTGCCTCTGTCTCTGTCTCTGTCTCTGTCTCTGTCTCTGTCTCTGTCTCTGTCTCTGTCTGTGTCTCTGTCTCTGTCTCTGTCTCTGTCTCTGTCTCTGTCTCTGTCTCTGTCTCTGTCTCTGTCTCTGTCTCTGTCTCTGTCTCTGTCTCTGTCTCTGTCTCTGTCTCTGTCTCTGTCTCTGCCTCTGCCTCTGTCTCTGTCTCTGTCTCTGTCTCTGTCTCTGTCTCTGTCTCTGTCTCTGTCTCTGTCTCTGTCTCTGTCTCTATCTCTGTCTCTGTCTCTGTCTCTGTCTCTGTCTCTGTCTCTGTCTCTGTCTCTGTCTCTGTCTCTGTCTCTGTCTCTGTCTCTGTCTCTGTCTCTGTCTCTGTCTCTGTCTCTCTCTCTGTCTCTGTCTCTGTCTCTGTCTCTGTCTCTGTCTCTGTCTCTGTCTCTGTCTCTGTCTCTGTCTCTGCCTCCGTCTCTGTCTCCGTCAGTGTCTCTGTCTCTGTCTATGTGTCTCTGCCTCTGTCTCTTTGTCTCTGTCTCTGCATCTCTGCCTCCGTGTCTATGTCTCTATGTTTCTGTCTCTGTCTCTGTCTCTGTCTCTGTCTCTGTCTCTGTCTCTGTCTCTGTCTCTGTCTCTGTCTCTGTCTCTGTCTCTGTCTCTGTCTCTGTCGCTGTCACTTCCCTTGTCTCTGTCTCCGTCTCTGTGCCTGGCTATGTCTCTGCCTCTGTCTCTGTCTCTGCCTCCGTCTCTGTCTCCGTCAGTGTCTCTGTCTCTGTCTCTGTCTCTGTCTCTGGGTCTCTGTCTATGTGTCTCTGCCTCTGTCTCTGTCTCTGTCTCTGTCTCTGTCTCTGTCTCTGTCTCTGTCTCTGTCTCTGTCTCTGTCTCTGTCTCTGTCTCTGTCTCTGTCTCTGTCTCTGTCTCTGTCTCTGTCTCTGTCTCTGTCTCTGTCTCTGTCTCTGTCTCTGTCTCTGTCTCTGTCTCTGTCTCTGTCTCTGCCTCTGTCTCTGCCCTGTCTCTATCTCTGTCTCTGTCGCTGTCTCTGCCTCTGTCTCAGTCCCTGCGTCTGTCTCGGTCTTTGTCTCTGTCTCTGTCTCTGTCTCTGTCTCTGTCTCTGTGTCTGTCTCTGTCTCTGTCTCTGTCTCTGTCCCTGTCGCTCTCCCTGTGCCTGTCGCTGTCTCTGTCTCTGTCTCTGTCTATTCCTCTGTCTCTGCCTCTGTCTCTGTCTCTGTCTCTGTCTCTGTCTCTGGCTCAGTCTCTCTCTCCGTCTCTGTCTCCGTTTCTGTCTCTGTCTCTGTTTCTGTCTCTGTCTCTGTCTCTGTGTCTGTCTCTGTCGCTGTCTCTGTCTCTGTCTCTGTATCTGTCTCTGCCTCTGTCTCGGTCTCTGCCTCTGTCTCTGTCTCTGTCTCTGTCTCTGTCTCTGCCTCTGTCTCTGTCTCTGTCTCTGTCTGTGTCTCTGTCTCTGTCTCGGCCTTTGTCTCCGTCTCTGTCTCTGTCTCTGACTCTGTCGCTGTCTCCGTCTCTGTCTCTGTCTCTGTCTCTGTCTCTGTCTCTGTCTCTGTCTCTGTCTCTGTCTCTGTCTCTGTCTCTGTCTCTGTCTCTGTCTCTGTCTCTGTCTCTGTGTCTGTCTCTGTCTCTGTCTCCGTCTCTGTGCCTGGCTATGTCTCTGCCTCTGTCTCCGTCTCTGTCTCTGTCTCGGTCTTTGTCTCCGTCTCTGTCTCTGTCTCTGTCTCTGTCTCTGTCTCTGTCTCTGTCTCTGTCTCTGTCTCTGTCTCTGTCTCTGTCTCTGTCTCTGTCTCTGTCTCTGTCTCTGTCTCTGTCTCTGTCTCTGTCTCTGTCTCTGTCTCTGTCTCTGTCTCTGTCTCTGTCTCTGTCTCTGTCTCTGTCTCTGTCTCTGTCTCTGCCTCTGTCTCTGCCCTGTCTCTCTCTCTGTCTCTGTCGCTGTCTCTGCCTCTGTCTCAGTCCCTGCGTCTGTCTCGGTCTTTGTCTCTGTCTCCGTCTTTGTCTCCGTCTTTGTCACCTGCCCCTGTGCCTCCGACCATGTCTCCTGCCCCTCTGTCTCTGTCTGTGTCACTGTCTCTCCCTCTGTCTCGGTCTCTTCCTCGGTCTCTGTCTCTGTCTCTGTCGCTGTCTCTCCCTCTGTCTCTGTCCCCGTCTCTGTCCCTGGCTCTGTCTCTGCCTCTGTCTCCGTCTCTGTCTCTGTCTCGGTCTTTGTCTCCGTCTATGTCTCTGTCTCTGTCTCAGTCTCTGTCTCTGTCTCTCCCTCTGTCTCGGTCTCTTCCTCGGTCTCTGTCTCTGTCTCTGTCGCTGTCTCTCCCTCTGTCTCTGTCCCCGTCTCTGTCCCTGGCTCTGTCTCTGCCTCTGTCTCCGTCTCTGTCTCTGTCTCCGTCTATGTCTCTGTCTCTGTCTCTGTCTCTGTCTCTGTCTCTGTCTCTGTCTCTGTCTCTGTCTCTGTCTCTGTCTCTGTCTCTGTCTCTGTCTCTGTCTCTGTCTCTGTCTCTGTCTCTGTCTCTGTCTCTGTCTCTGCACTGTCTCTATCTCTGTCTCTGTCACTGTCTCTGCCTCTGTCTCCGTCTCTGTCTCTGTCTCTGTCTGTGTCTCTGTCTCTGTCTCTGTCTGTCTCTCTGTCTCTCCCTCTGTCTTTGTCTCTGTCTCTTCCTCGGTATGAGTCTCTGTCCCTGCCTCTGTCTCTGTCTCTGTCTCTGCCTCCGTCTCTGTCTCTGTCTCTGTCTCTGTCTCTGTCTCTGTCTCTGTCTCTGTCTCTGTCTCTGTCTCTGTCTCTGTCTCTGTCTCTGTCTCTGTCTCTGTCTCTGTCTCTGTCTCTGTCTCTGTCTCTGTCTCTGTCTCTGTCTCTGTCTCTGTCTCTGTCTCTGTCTCTGTCTCTGCCTCTGTCTCTGCCCTGTCTCTATCTCTGTCTCTGTCGCTGTCTCTGCCTCTGTCTCAGTCCCTGCGTCTGTCTCGGTCTTTGTCTCTGTCTCTGTCTCTGTCTCTGTCTCTGTCTCTGTCTCCGTCTCGGTCTCTTTCTCTGTCTCTGTCTCTGTCTCTGTCTCTGTCTCTGTCTCTGTCTCTGTCTCTGTCTCTGTCTCTGTCTCTGTCTCTGTCTCTGTCTCTGTCTCTGTCTCTGTCTCTGTCTCTGTCTCTGTCTCTGTCTCTGTCTCTGCCATGTCTCTGTCTCTGTCTGTCTCTGTCTCTGTCTCCGTTTCTATCTCTGACTCTGTCTCGCTATCTGTGTCTCTGTCTCTGTGTCTGTGTCTGTGTGTCGCTGTTTCTGTGTCTGTTTCTGTCCCTGTGTCTCTGTGTCTCTGTGTTTCTGTCTTTTTCTCTGTCTCTGTCTCTGTCTCTGTCTCTGTCTCTGTCTCTGTCTCTGTCTCTGTCTCTGTCTCTGTCTCTGTCTGTGTCTCTGTCTCTGTCTCTGTCTCTGTCTCTGTCTCTGTCTCTGTCTCTGTCTCTGTCTCTGTCTCTGTCTCTGTCTCTGTCTCTGTCTCTGTCTCTCTCTCAGTCTCAGTCTCTGCCTCTGTCTCTGTCTCTGTCTCTGTCTCTGCCCTGTCTCTATCTCTGTCTCTGTCGCTGTCTCTGCCTCTGTCTCAGTCCCTGCGTCTGTCTCGGTCTTTGTCTCCGTCTCTGTCTCTGTCTCTGTCTCTGTCTCTGTCTCTGTCTCTGTCTCTGTCTCTGTCTCTGTCTCTGTCTCTGTCTCTGTCTCTGTCTCTGTCTCTGTCTCTGTCTCTGTCTCTGTCTCTGTCTCTGTCTCTGTCTCTGTCTCTGTCTCTGTCTCTGTCTCAGTCTATGTCGCTGTCTCTGTCTCTGTCTCTGTCTCTGTCTCTGTCTCTGTCTCTGTCTCTGCCTCTGTCTCTGTCTCTGTCTCTGTCTCTGTCTCTGTCTCTGTCTCTGTCTCTGTCTGTGTCTCTGTCTCTGTCTCTGTCTCTGTCTCTGTCTCTGTCTCTGTCTCTGTCTCTGTCTCTGTCTCTGTCTCTGTCTCTGTCTCTGTCTCTGTCTCTGTCTCTGTCTCTGTCTCTGTCTCTGCCTCTGCCTCTGTCTCTGTCTCTGTCTCTGTCTCTGTCTCTGTCTCTGTCTCTGTCTCTGTCTCTGTCTCTGTCTCTGTCTCTATCTCTGTCTCTGTCTCTGTCTCTGTCTCTGTCTCTGTCTCTGTCTCTGTCTCTGTCTCTGTCTCTGTCTCTGTCTCTGTCTCTGTCTCTGTCTCTGTCTCTGTCTCTCTCTCTGTCTCTGTCTCTGTCTCTGTCTCTGTCTCTGTCTCTGTCTCTGTCTCTGTCTCTGTCTCTGTCTCTGCCTCCGTCTCTGTCTCCGTCAGTGTCTCTGTCTCTGTCTATGTGTCTCTGCCTCTGTCTCTTTGTCTCTGTCTCTGCATCTCTGCCTCCGTGTCTATGTCTCTATGTTTCTGTCTCTGTCTCTGTCTCTGTCTCTGTCTCTGTCTCTGTCTCTGTCTCTGTCTCTGTCTCTGTCTCTGTCTCTGTCTCTGTCTCTGTCTCTGTCTCTGTCGCTGTCACTTCCCTTGTCTCTGTCTCCGTCTCTGTGCCTGGCTATGTCTCTGCCTCTGTCTCTGTCTCTGCCTCCGTCTCTGTCTCCGTCAGTGTCTCTGTCTCTGTCTCTGTCTCTGTCTCTGGGTCTCTGTCTATGTGTCTCTGCCTCTGTCTCTGTCTCTGTCTCTGTCTCTGTCTCTGTCTCTGCCTCTGTCTCAGTCCCTGCGTCTGTCTCGGTCTCTGTCTCTGTCTCTGTCTCTGTCTCTGTCTCTGTCTCTGTCTCTGTCTCTGTCTCTGTCTCTGTCTCTGTCTCTGTCTCTGTCTCTGTCTCTGTCTCTGTCTCTGCCTCTGTCTCTGCCCTGTCTCTATCTCTGTCTCTGTCGCTGTCTCTGCCTCTGTCTCAGTCCCTGCGTCTGTCTCGGTCTTTGTCTCTGTCTCTGTCTCTGTCTCTGTCTCTGTCTCTGTGTCTGTCTCTGTCTCTGTCTCTGTCTCTGTCCCTGTCGCTCTCCCTGTGCCTGTCGCTGTCTCTGTCTCTGTCTCTGTCTATTCCTCTGTCTCTGCCTCTGTCTCTGTCTCTGTCTCTGTCTCTGTCTCTGGCTCAGTCTCTCTCTCCGTCTCTGTCTCCGTTTCTGTCTCTGTCTCTGTTTCTGTCTCTGTCTCTGTCTCTGTGTCTGTCTCTGTCGCTGTCTCTGTCTCTGTCTCTGTATCTGTCTCTGCCTCTGTCTCGGTCTCTGCCTCTGTCTCTGTCTCTGTCTCTGTCTCTGTCTCTGCCTCTGTCTCTGTCTCTGTCTCTGTCTGTGTCTCTGTCTCTGTCTCGGCCTTTGTCTCCGTCTCTGTCTCTGTCTCTGACTCTGTCGCTGTCTCCGTCTCTGTCTCTGTCTCTGTCTCTGTCTCTGTCTCTGTCTCTGTCTCTGTCTCTGTCTCTGTCTCTGTCTCTGTCTCTGTCTCTGTCTCTGTCTCTGTCTCTGTCTCTGTGTCTGTCTCTGTCTCTGTCTCCGTCTCTGTGCCTGGCTATGTCTCTGCCTCTGTCTCCGTCTCTGTCTCTGTCTCGGTCTTTGTCTCCGTCTCTGTCTCTGTCTCTGTCTCTGTCTCTGTCTCTGTCTCTGTCTCTGTCTCTGTCTCTGTCTCTGTCTCTGTCTCTGTCTCTGTCTCTGTCTCTGTCTCTGTCTCTGTCTCTGTCTCTGTCTCTGTCTCTGTCTCTGTCTCTGTCTCTGTCTCTGTCTCTGTCTCTGTCTCTGTCTCTGTCTCTGTCTCTGTCTCTGCCTCTGTCTCTGCCCTGTCTCTATCTCTGTCTCTGTCGCTGTCTCTGCCTCTGTCTCAGTCCCTGCGTCTGTCTCGGTCTTTGTCTCTGTCTCCGTCTTTGTCTCCGTCTTTGTCACCTGCCCCTGTGCCTCCGACCATGTCTCCTGCCCCTCTGTCTCTGTCTGTGTCACTGTCTCTCCCTCTGTCTCGGTCTCTTCCTCGGTCTCTGTCTCTGTCTCTGTCGCTGTCTCTCCCTCTGTCTCTGTCCCCGTCTCTGTCCCTGGCTCTGTCTCTGCCTCTGTCTCCGTCTCTGTCTCTGTCTCGGTCTTTGTCTCCGTCTATGTCTCTGTCTCTGTCTCAGTCTCTGTCTCTGTCTCTCCCTCTGTCTCGGTCTCTTCCTCGGTCTCTGTCTCTGTCTCTGTCGCTGTCTCTCCCTCTGTCTCTGTCCCCGTCTCTGTCCCTGGCTCTGTCTCTGCCTCTGTCTCCGTCTCTGTCTCTGTCTCGGTCTTTGTCTCCGTCTATGTCTCTGTCTCTGTCTCTGTCTCTGTCTCTGTCTCTGTCTCTGTCTCTGTCTCTGTCTCTGTCTCTGTCTCTGTCTCTGTCTCTGTCTCTGTCTCTGTCTCTGTCTCTGTCTCTGTCTCTGTCTCTGTCTCTGCACTGTCTCTATCTCTGTCTCTGTCACTGTCTCTGCCTCTGTCTCCGTCTCTGTCTCTGTCTCTGTCTGTGTCTCTGTCTCTGTCTCTGTCTGTCTCTCTGTCTCTCCCTCTGTCTTTGTCTCTGTCTCTTCCTCGGTATGAGTCTCTGTCCCTGCCTCTGTCTCTGTCTCTGTCTCTGCCTCCGTCTCTGTCTCTGTCTCTGTCTCTGTCTCTGTCTCTGTCTCTGTCTCTGTCTCTGTCTCTGTCTCTGTCTCTGTCTCTGTCTCTGTCTCTGTCTCTGTCTCTGTCTCTGTCTCTGTCTCTGTCTCTGTCTCTGTCTCTGTCTCTGTCTCTGTCTCTGTCTCTGTCTCTGTCTCTGCCTCTGTCTCTGCCCTGTCTCTATCTCTGTCTCTGTCGCTGTCTCTGCCTCTGTCTCAGTCCCTGCGTCTGTCTCGGTCTTTGTCTCTGTCTCTGTCTCTGTCTCTGTCTCTGTCTCTGTCTCCGTCTCGGTCTCTTTCTCTGTCTCTGTCTCTGTCTCTGTCTCTGTCTCTGTCTCTGTCTCTGTCTCTGTCTCTGTCTCTGTCTCTGTCTCTGTCTCTGTCTCTGTCTCTGTCTCTGTCTCTGTCTCTGTCTCTGTCTCTGTCTCTGCCATGTCTCTGTCTCTGTCTGTCTCTGTCTCTGTCTCCGTTTCTATCTCTGACTCTGTCTCGCTATCTGTGTCTCTGTCTCTGTGTCTGTGTCTGTGTGTCGCTGTTTCTGTGTCTGTTTCTGTCCCTGTGTCTCTGTGTCTCTGTGTTTCTGTCTTTTTCTCTGTCTCTGTCTCTGTCTCTGTCTCTGTCTCTGGCTCAGACTCTCTCTCCGTCTCTGTCTCCGTTTCTGTCTCTGTCTCTGTTTCTGTCTCTGTCTCTGTCTCTGTGTCTGTCTCTGTCGCTGTCTCTGTCTCTGTCTCTGTATCTGTCTCTGCCTCTGTCTCGGTCTCTGCCTCTGTCTCTTTCTCTGTCTCTGTCTCTGTCTCTGTCTCTGTCTCTGCCTCTGTCTCTGTCTCTGTCTCTGTCTGTGTCTCTGTCTCTGTCTCGGCCTTTGTCTCCGTCTCTGTCTCTGTCTCCGACTCTGTCACTGTCTCCGTCTCTGTCTCTGTCTCTGTCTTTCTCTGTGTCTCTGCCTCTGTCTCGGTCTTTGTCTCCGTCTCTGTCTCTGTCTCTGTCTCTGTCTCTGTCTCAGTCTCTGTCTCTGTCTCCGTCTTTGTCTCCGTCTTTGTCACCTGCCCCTGTGCCTCCGACCATGTCTCCTGCCCCTCTGTCTCTGTCTGTGTCACTGTCTCTCCCTCTGTCTCGGTCTCTTCCTCGGTCTCTGTCTCTGTCTCTGTCGCTGTCTCCCCCTCTGTCTCTGTCCCCGTCTCTGTCCCTGGCTCTGTCTCTGCCTCTGTCTCCGTCTCTGTCTCTGTCTCGGTCTTTGTCTCCGTCTATGTCTCTGTCTCTGTCTCAGTCTCTGTCTCTGTCTCTCTCTCTGTCTCTGTCTCTGTCTCTGTCTCTGTCTCTGTCTCTGTCTCTGTCTCTGTTTCTGCCTCTGTCTCTGCCTCTGTCTCTGTCTCTGTCTCCGTCTCTGTCTCTGCCTCTGTCTCTGTCTCTGTCTCTATCTCTGTCTCTGTCTCTGTCTCTGTCCCTGTCTCTCTCCCTGTCACTGTCGCTGTCTCTGTCCCTGTCTCTGTCTATGCCGCTGTCTCTGTCTCTGTCTCCGTCTCTGTCTCTGTCTCTGTCTGTTTCTCTGTCTGTTTCTCTGTCTCTGTCTCTGTCTCTGTCTCTGTCTCTGTCTCTGTCTCTCTCTCTGTCTCTGTCTTTATCTCTGTCTTCGTCTCTGCCTCTTTGTCTCTGTCTCTTTGTCTCTGTCCTTTTGTCTCTGTCCCTTTGTCTCTGTCTCCGTGTCTCTTTCTGTGTGTCTCTGTCTCTGTCTCTGTCTTTGTCTGTGTCTCTGACACTGTGTCTCTGTCTCTGTCTGTGTGTCTGTATCGCTGTCTCTGTGTCTCTGTCTCTGAGTCTATCTCTCGGTGTCTCTGTCTCTGCCTCTGTGCCCCTGTCTCTGTGTCTCTGTCTCTGTGTCTCCGTCTCCTTGTCTCTGTTTTTGTCTCTGTCTTTATCTCTGTCTTCGTCTCTGTCTCTGTGTCTCTGTCTCAGTGTCTCTGTCTCAGTGTCTCTGTCTCTGTGTCTCTGTCTCCGAGTCTCTGTCTCTGTATCTCCGTGTCTCTGTGTCTCTGTCTCTGTGCCTCTGTCTCTGTGTCTCTGTCTCTGTGTCTCCGTCTCTCTGTCTCCGTTCTTGTATCTGTCTTTGTCTCTGTCTACGTACCTCAGTCTGTGTGTGTCTGTCTCTGTGTCTTTGTCTCTGTGTCTCTGTTTCTGTGTCTGTCTCTGCCATGTCTCTGTCTCTGTCTGTCTCTGTCTCTGTCTCCGTTTCTATCTCTGACTCTGTCTCGCTATCTGTGTCTCTGTCTCTGTGTCTGTGTCTGTGTGTCGCTGTTTCTGTGTCTGTTTCTGTCCCTGTGTCTCTGTGTCTCTGTGTTTCTGTCTTTTTCTCTGTCTCTGTCTCTGTCTCTGTCTCTGTCTCTGGCTCAGACTCTCTCTCCGTCTCTGTCTCCGTTTCTGTCTCTGTCTCTGTTTCTGTCTCTGTCTCTGTCTCTGTGTCTGTCTCTGTCGCTGTCTCTGTCTCTGTCTCTGTATCTGTCTCTGCCTCTGTCTCGGTCTCTGCCTCTGTCTCTTTCTCTGTCTCTGTCTCTGTCTCTGTCTCTGTCTCTGCCTCTGTCTCTGTCTCTGTCTCTGTCTGTGTCTCTGTCTCTGTCTCGGCCTTTGTCTCCGTCTCTGTCTCTGTCTCCGACTCTGTCACTGTCTCCGTCTCTGTCTCTGTCTCTGTCTTTCTCTGTGTCTCTGCCTCTGTCTCGGTCTTTGTCTCCGTCTCTGTCTCTGTCTCTGTCTCTGTCTCTGTCTCAGTCTCTGTCTCTGTCTCCGTCTTTGTCTCCGTCTTTGTCACCTGCCCCTGTGCCTCCGACCATGTCTCCTGCCCCTCTGTCTCTGTCTGTGTCACTGTCTCTCCCTCTGTCTCGGTCTCTTCCTCGGTCTCTGTCTCTGTCTCTGTCGCTGTCTCCCCCTCTGTCTCTGTCCCCGTCTCTGTCCCTGGCTCTGTCTCTGCCTCTGTCTCCGTCTCTGTCTCTGTCTCGGTCTTTGTCTCCGTCTATGTCTCTGTCTCTGTCTCAGTCTCTGTCTCTGTCTCTCTCTCTGTCTCTGTCTCTGTCTCTGTCTCTGTCTCTGTCTCTGTCTCTGTCTCTGTTTCTGCCTCTGTCTCTGCCTCTGTCTCTGTCTCTGTCTCCGTCTCTGTCTCTGCCTCTGTCTCTGTCTCTGTCTCTATCTCTGTCTCTGTCTCTGTCTCTGTCCCTGTCTCTCTCCCTGTCACTGTCGCTGTCTCTGTCCCTGTCTCTGTCTATGCCGCTGTCTCTGTCTCTGTCTCCGTCTCTGTCTCTGTCTCTGTCTGTTTCTCTGTCTGTTTCTCTGTCTCTGTCTCTGTCTCTGTCTCTGTCTCTGTCTCTGTCTCTCTCTCTGTCTCTGTCTTTATCTCTGTCTTCGTCTCTGCCTCTTTGTCTCTGTCTCTTTGTCTCTGTCCTTTTGTCTCTGTCCCTTTGTCTCTGTCTCCGTGTCTCTTTCTGTGTGTCTCTGTCTCTGTCTCTGTCTTTGTCTGTGTCTCTGACACTGTGTCTCTGTCTCTGTCTGTGTGTCTGTATCGCTGTCTCTGTGTCTCTGTCTCTGAGTCTATCTCTCGGTGTCTCTGTCTCTGCCTCTGTGCCCCTGTCTCTGTGTCTCTGTCTCTGTGTCTCCGTCTCCTTGTCTCTGTTTTTGTCTCTGTCTTTATCTCTGTCTTCGTCTCTGTCTCTGTGTCTCTGTCTCAGTGTCTCTGTCTCAGTGTCTCTGTCTCTGTGTCTCTGTCTCCGAGTCTCTGTCTCTGTATCTCCGTGTCTCTGTGTCTCTGTCTCTGTGCCTCTGTCTCTGTGTCTCTGTCTCTGTGTCTCCGTCTCTCTGTCTCCGTTCTTGTATCTGTCTTTGTCTCTGTCTACGTACCTCAGTCTGTGTGTGTCTGTCTCTGTGTCTTTGTCTCTGTGTCTCTGTTTCTGTGTCTCTGTCCCTGTGTCTCTGTCTCTGTGTCTCTGTCTCCGAGACTCTGTCTCTGTGTCTCTGTGTCTCTGTCTCTGTGCCTCTGTCTCTGTGTCTCCGTCTCCTTGTCTCCGTTTTTGTTTCTGTCTTTATCTCTGTCTCTGTCTCTGTCTCTGTCTCTGTCTCTGTCTCTGTCTCTGTCTCTGTCTCTGCCTCGGCCTCTGTCTCTGCTTCTGTCTCTGCCATGTCTCTGTCTCTGTCTGTCTCTGTCTCTGTCTCCGTTTCTATCTCTGACTCTGTCTCGCTATCTGTGTCTCTGTCTCTGTGTCTGTGTCTGTGTGTCGCTGTTTCTGTGTCTGTTTCTGTCCCTGTGTCTCTGTGTCTCTGTGTTTCTGTCTTTTTCTCTGTCTCTGTCTCTGTCTCTGTCTCTGTCTCTGTCTCTGTCTCTGTCTCTGTCTCTGTCTCTGTCTCTGTCTCTGCACTGTCTCTATCTCTGTCTCTGTCACTGTCTCTGCCTCTGTCTCCGTCTCTGTCTCTGTCTCTGTCTGTGTCTCTGTCTCTGTCTCTGTCTGTCTCTCTGTCTCTCCCTCTGTCTTTGTCTCTGTCTCTTCCTCGGTCTGAGTCTCTGTCCCTGCCTCTGTCTCTGTCTCTGTCTCTGCCTCCGTCTCTGTCTCTGTCTCTGTCTCTGTCTCTGTCTCTGTCTCTGCCTCTGTCTCTGTCTCTGTCTCTGTCTCTGTCTCTGTCTCTGTCTCTGTCTCTGTCTCTGTCTCTGTCTCTGTCTCTGTCTCTGTCTCTGTCTCTGCCTCTGTCTCTGCCCTGTCTCTGTCTCTGTCTCTGTCTCCGTCTCGGTCTCTTTCTCTGTCTCTGTCTCTGTCTCTGTCTCTGTCTCTGTCTCTGTCTCTGTCTCTGTCTCTGTCTCTGTCTCTGTCTCTGTCTCTGTCTCTGTCTCTGTCTCTGTCTCCGTCTCTGTCCCTGGCTATGTCTCTGCCTCTGTCTCCGTCTCTGTCTCTGTCTCTGTCTCTGTCTCTGTGTCTCTGTCTCTGCATCTCTGTCTCTGTGTCTCCGTCTCTGTGTCTCTGCCTCTGTCTCTGTCTCTGTCTCTGTCTCTGTCTCTGTCTCTGTCTCTTCCTCTGTCTCTGTCTCCGTCTCTGTCTCTGTCCCTGTCTCTGTCTCTGTCACTGTCTCTGTCTCTGTCTCTGTCCCTGTCTCTGACTCAGTCTCTGTCTCTGTCTCCGTCTTTGTCTCCGTCCTTGCCTCCGTCTTTGTCCCCTGCCCCTCTGCCTCCGACCATGTCTCCTGCCCCTCTGTCTCTGTCTGTCTCTCTGTCTCTCCCTCTGTCTTTGTCTCTGTCTCTTCCTCGGTCTGTGCCTCTGTCCCTGCCTCTGTCTCTGTCTCTGTCTCTGTCTCTGTCTCTGTCTCTGTCTCTGTCTCTGTCTCTGTCTCCGTCTCTGTCTCTGTCTCTGTCTGTGTCTCTGTCTCTGTCTCTGTCTGTCTCTCTGTCTCTCCCTCTGTCTTTGTCTCTGTCTCTTCCTCGGTCTGTGCCTCTGTCCCTGCCTCTGTCTCTGTCTCTGTCTCTGTCTCTGTCTCTGTCTCTGTCTCTGTCTCTGTCTCTGTCTCTGTCTCTGTCTCTGTCTCTGTCTGTGTCTCTGTCTCTGTCTCTGTCTCTGTCTCCGTCTCAGTGCCTGTCTCTGTCTCTGTCTCTGGCTCTGTCTCTGTCTCTGTCTCTGTCTCTGTCTCTGTCTCTGTCTCTGTCTCTGTCTCTGTCTCTGTCTCTGTCTCTGTCTCTGTCTCTGTCTCTGTCTCCGTCTCTGTCTCTGTCTCTGTCTCTGTCTCTGTCTCTGTCTCTGTCTCTGTCTCTGTCTCTGTCTCTGTCTCTGTCTCTGTCTCTGTCTCTGTCTCTGTCTCTGTCTCTGTCTCTGTCTCTGTCTCTGTCTCTGTCTCTGTCTCTGTCTCTCTGTCTCTGTCTCTGCATCTCTGTCTCTGTGTCTCCGTCTCTGTGTCTCTTTCTCTGTCTCTGTCTCTGTCTCTGTCTCTGTCTCTGTCTCTGTCTCTGTCTCTGCTTCTGTCTCTGCCCTGTCTCTACCTCTGTCTCTGTCGCTGTCTCTGCCTCTGTCTCAGTCCCTGCGTCTGTCTCGGTCTTTGTCTCCGTCTCTGTCTCTGTCGCTGTCTCTTCCTCTGTCTCTGTCTCCGTCTCTGTCTCTGTCTCTGTCTCTGTCTCTGTCTCTGTCTCTGTCTCTGTCTCTGTCTCTGTCTCTGTCTCTGTCTCTGTCTCTGTCTCTGTCTCTGTCTCCGTCTCTGTCTCTGTCTCTGTCGCTATCTCTCCCTCTGTCTCTGTCGCTATCTCTCCCTCTGTCTCTGTCCCCGTATCTGTCTCTGTCTCTGTTTCTGTCTCTGTCTCTCTCTCTGTCTCTGTCTCTGCCTCTGTCTGTGTCTCTGCCTCTGTCTCGGTCTTTGTCTCCGTCTCTGTCTCTGTCTCTGTGTCTGTCTCTGTCTCTGTCTCTGTCTCTGTCTCTGTCTCTGTCTCTGTCTCTGTCTCTGTCTCTGTCTCTGTCTCTGTCTCTGTCTCTGTCTCTGTCTCTGTCTCTGTCTCTGTCTCTGTCTCTGTCTCTGTCTCTGTCTATGTTCCTGTCCCTCTCCCTGTGCCTGTCGCTGTCTCTGTCTATTCCTCTGTCTCTGTCTCTGTCTCTGTCTCTGTCTCTGTCTCTGTCTCTGTCTCTGTATCTGTCTCTGTCTCTGTCTCTGTCTCCGTCTCTGTCTCTGCCTCTGTCTCTGTCTCTGTCTCTATCTCTGTCTCTGTCTCTGTCTCTGTCCCTGTCTCTCTCCCTGTCACTGTCGCTGTCTCTGTCCCTGTCTCTGTCTATGCCGCTGTCTCTGTCTCTGTCTCCGTCTCTGTCTCTGTCTCTGTCTGTTTCTCTGTCTGTTTCTCTGTCCCTGTCTCTGTCTCTGTCTCTGTCTCTGTCTCTGTCTCTCTCTCTGTCTCTGTCTTCATCTCTGTCTTCGTCTCTGCCTCTTTGTCTCTGTCTCTTTGTCTCTGTCCTTTTGTCTCTGTCCCTTTGTTTCTGTCTCCGTGTTTCTTTCTGTGTGTCTCTGTCTCTGTCTCTGTCTTTGTCTGTGTCTCTGACACTGTGTCTCTGTCTCTGTCTGTGTGTCTGTATCGCTGTCTCTGTGTCTCTGTCTCTGAGTCTATCTCTCGGTGTCTCTGTCTCTGCCTCTGTGCCCCTGTCTCTGTGTCTCTGTCTCTGTGTCTCCGTCTCCTTGTCTCTGTTTTTGTCTCTGTCTTTATCTCTGTCTTCGTCTCTGTCTCAGTGTCTCTGTCTCAGTGTCTCTGTCTCAGTGTCTCTGTCTCTGTGTCTCTGTCTCCGAGTCTCTGTCTCTGTATCTCCGTGTCTCTGTGTCTCTGTCTCTGTGCCTCTGTCTCTGTGTCTCTGTCTCTGTGTCTCCGTCTCTCTGTCTCCGTTCTTGTATCTGTCTTTGTCTCTGTCTACGTACCTCAGTCTGTGTGTGTCTGTCTCTGTGTCTTTGTCTCTGTGTCTCTGTTTCTGTGTCTCTGTCCCTGTGTCTCTGTCTCTGTGTCTCTGTCTCCGAGACTCTGTCTCTGTGTCTCTGTGTCTCTGTCTCTGTGCCTCTGTCTCTGTGTCTCCGTCTCCTTGTCTCCGTTTTTGTTTCTGTCTTTATCTCTGTCTCTGTCTCTGTCTCTGTCTCTGTCTCTGTCTCTGTCTCTGTCTCTGTCTCTGTCTCTGCCTCGGCCTCTGTCTCTGCTTCTGTCTCTGCCATGTCTCTGTCTCTGTCTGTCTCTGTCTCTGTCTCCGTTTCTATCTCTGACTCTGTCTCGCTATCTGTGTCTCTGTCTCTGTGTCTGTGTCTGTGTGTCGCTGTTTCTGTGTCTGTTTCTGTCCCTGTGTCTCTGTGTCTCTGTGTTTCTGTCTTTTTCTCTGTCTCTGTCTCTGTCTCTGTCTCTGTCTCTGTCTCTGTCTCTGTCTCTGTCTCTGTCTCTGTCTCTGTCTCTGCACTGTCTCTATCTCTGTCTCTGTCACTGTCTCTGTCTCTGCCTCCGTCTCTGTCTCTGTCTCTGTCTCTGTCTCTGTCTCTGTCTCTGTCTCTGTCTCTGTCTCTGTCTCTGTCTCTGTCTCTGTCTCTGTCTCTGTCTCTGTCTCTGTCTCTGTCTCTGTCTCTGTCTCTGTCTCTGTCTCTGTCTCTGTCTCTGTCTCTGTCTCTGTCTCTGTCTCTGTCTCTGTCTCTGTCTCTGTCTCTGCCTCTGTCTCTGCCCTGTCTCTATCTCTGTCTCTGTCGCTGTCTCTGCCTCTGTCTCAGTCCCTGCGTCTGTCTCGGTCTTTGTCTCTGTCTCTGTCTCTGTCTCTGTCTCTGTCTCTGTCTCTGTCTCCGTCTCGGTCTCTTTCTCTGTCTCTGTCTCTGTCTCTGTCTCTGTCTCTGTCTCTGTCTCTGTCTCTGTCTCTGTCTCTGTCTCTGTCTCTGTCTCTGTCTCTGTCTCTGTCTCTGTCTCTGTCTCTGTCTCTGTCTCTGTCTCTGTCTCTGTCTCTGTCTCTGTCTCTGTCTCTGTCTCTGTCTCCGTCTCTGTCCCTGGCTATGTCTCTGCCTCTGTCTCCGTCTCTGTCTCTGTCTCTGTGTCTCTGTCTCTGCATCTCTGTCTCTGTGTCTCCGTCTCTGTGTCTCTGCCTCTGTCTCTGTCTCTGTCTCTGTCTCTGTCTCTGTCTCTGTCTCTGTCTCTGTCTCTGTCTCTTCCTCTGTCTCTGTCTCCGTCTCTGTCTCTGTCCCTGTCTCTGTCTCTGTCACTGTCTCTGTCTCTGTCTCTGTCCCTGTCTCTGACTCAGTCTCTGTCTCTGTCTCCGTCTTTGTCTCCGTCCTTGCCTCCGTCTTTGTCCCCTGCCCCTCTGCCTCCGACCATATCTCCTGCCCCTCTGTCTCTGTCTGTCTCTCTGTCTCTCCCTCTGTCTTTGTCTCTGTCTCTTCCTCGGTCTGTGCCTCTGTCCCTGCCTCTGTCTCTGTCTCTGTCTCTGTCTCTGTCTCTGTCTCTGTCTCTGTCTCTGTCTCTGTCTCTGTCTCCGTCTCTGTCTCTGTCTCTGTCTGTGTCTCTGTCTCTGTCTCTGTCTGTCTCTCTGTCTCTCCCTCTGTCTTTATCTCTGTCTCTTCCTCGGTCTGTGCCTCTGTCCCTGCCTCTGTCTCTGTCTCTGTCTCTGTCTCTGTCTCTGTCTCTGTCTCTGTCTCTGTCTCTGTCTCTGTCTCTGTCTCTGTCTCTGTCTCTGTCTGTGTCTCTGTCTCTGTCTCTGTCTCTGTCTCCGTCTCTGTGCCTGTCTCTGTCTCTGTCTCTGTCTCTGCATCTCTGTCTCTGTCTCTGTCTCTGTCTCTGTCT
Source organism: Megachile willughbiella (assembly GCA_945859595.2). Lineage (NCBI taxonomy): Eukaryota > Metazoa > Arthropoda > Insecta > Hymenoptera > Megachilidae > Megachile > Megachile willughbiella. Next base: position 76,176 of record CAMAOD020000065.1, read on the forward strand.
CTGTCTCTGTCTCTGTCTCTGTCTCTGTCTCTGTCTCTGTCTCTGTCTCTGTCTCTGTCTCTGTCTCTGTCTCTGTCTCTGTCTCTGTCTCTGTCTCTGTCTCTGTCTCTGTCTCTGTCTCTGTCTCTGCCTCTGTCTCTGCCCTGTCTCTATCTCTGTCTCTGTCGCTGTCTCTGCCTCTGTCTCAGTCCCTGCGTCTGTCTCGGTCTCTGTCTCTGTCTCTGTGTCTCTGTCTCTGCATCTCTGTCTCTGTGTCTCCGTCTCTGTGTCTCTGCCTCTGTCTCTGTCTCTGTCTCTGTCTCTGTCTCTGTCTCTGTCTCTGTCTCTGTCTCTGTCTCTTCCTCTGTCTCTGTCTCCGTCTCTGTCTCCGTCCCTGTCTCTGTCTCTGTCACTGTCTCTGTCTTTGTCTCTGTCCCTGTCTCTGACTCAGTCTCTGTCTCTGTCTCCGTCTTTGTCTCCGTCCTTGCCTCCGTCTTTGTCCCCTGCCCCTCTGCCTCCGACCATGTCTCCTGCCCCTCTGTCTCTGTCTGTCTCTCTGTCTCTCCCTCTGTCTTTGTCTCTGTCTCTTCCTCGGTCTGTGCCTCTGTCCCTGCCTCTGTCTCTGTCTCTGTCTCTGTCTCTGTCTCTGTCTCTGTCTCTGTCTCTGTCTCTGTCTCTGTCTCCGTCTCTGTCTCTGTCTCTGTCTGTGTCTCTGTCTCTGTCTCTGTCTGTCTCTCTGTCTCTCCCTCTGTCTTTGTCTCTGTCTCTTCCTCGGTCTGTGCCTCTGTCCCTGCCTCTGTCTCTGTCTCTGTCTCTGTCTCTGTCTCTGTCTCTGTCTCTGTCTCTGTCTCTGTCTCTGTCTCTGTCTCTGTCTCTGTCTCTGTCTCTGTCTGTGTCTCTGTCTCTGTCTCTGTCTCTGTCTCCGTCTCTGTGCCTGTCTCTGTCTCTGTCTCTGTCTCTGCATCTCTGTCTCTGTCTCTGTCTCTGTCTCTGTCTCTGTCTCTGTCTCTGTCTCTGTCTCTGTCTCTGTCTCTGTCTCTGTCTCTGTCTCTGTCTCTGTCTCTGTCTCTGTCTCTGTCTCTGTCTCTTCCTCTGTCTCTGTCTCCGTCTCTGTCTCTGTCCCTGTCTCTGTCTCTGTCACTGTCTCTGTCTCTGTCTCTCTCCCTGTCTCTGACTCAGTCTCTGTCTCTGTCTCCGTCTTTGTCTCCGTCCTTGCCTCCGTCTTTGTCCCCTGCCCCTCTGCCTCCGACCATGTCTCCTGCCCCTCTGTCTCTGTCTGTCTCTCTGTCTCTCCCTCTGTCTTTGTCTCTGTCTCTTCCTCGGTCTGTGCCTCTGTCCCTGCCTCTGTCTCTGTCTCTGTCTCTGTCTCTGTCTCTGTCTCTGTCTCTGTCTCTGTCTCTGTCTCTGTCTCTGTCTCTGTCTCCGTCTCTGTCTCTGTCTCTGTCTGTGTCTCTGTCTCTGTCTCTGTCTGTCTCTCTGTCTCTCCCTCTGTCTTTGTCTCTGTCTCTTCCTCGGTCTGTGCCTCTGTCCCTGCCTCTGTCTCTGTCTCTGTCTCTGTCTCTGTCTCTGTCTCTGTCTCTGTCTCTGTCTCTGTCTCTGTCTCTGTCTCTGTCTCTGTCTCTGTCTCTGTCTCTGTCTCTGTCTCTGTCTCTGTCTGTGTCTCTGTCTCTGTCTCTGTCTCTGTCTCCGTCTCTGTGCCTGTCTCTGTCTCTGTCTCTGTCACTGCATCTCTGTCTCTGTCTCTGTCTCTGTCTCTGTCTCTGTCTCTGTCTCTGCCTCTGTCTCTGTCTCTGTCTCTGTCTCTGTCTCTGTCTCTGTCTCTGTCTCTGTCTCTGTCTCTGTCTCTGTCTCTGTCTCTGTCTCTGTCTCTGTCTCTGTCTCTGTCTCTGTCTCTGCCTCTGTCTCTGCCCTGTCTCTATCTCTGTCTCTGTCGCTGTCTCTGCCTCTGTCTCAGTCCCTGCGTCTGTCTCGGTCTTTGTCTCTGTCTCTGTCTCTGTCTCTGTCTCTGTCTCTGTCTCTGTCTCTGTCTCCGTCTCGGTCTCTTTCTCTGTCTCTGTCTCTGTCTCTGTCTCTGTCTCTGTCTCTGTCTCTGTCTCTGTCTCTGTCTCTGTCTCTGTCTCTGTCTCTGTCTCTGTCTCTGTCTCTGTCTCTGTCTCTGTCTCTGTCTCTGTCTCTGTCTCTGTCTCTGTCTCTGTCTCTGTCTCTGTCTCTGTCTCTGTCTCTGTCTCTGTCTCTGTCTCCGTCTCTGTCCCTGGCTATGTCTCTGCCTCTGTCTCCGTCTCTGTCTCTGTCTCTGTGTCTCTGTCTCTGCATCTCTGTCTCTGTGTCTCCGTCTCTGTGTCTCTGCCTCTGTCTCTGTCTCTGTCTCTGTCTCTGTCTCTGTCTCTGTCTCTGTCTCTGTCTCTGTCTCTTCCTCTGTCTCTGTCTCCGTCTCTGTCTCTGTCCCTGTCTCTGTCTCTGTCACTGTCTCTGTCTCTGTCTCTGTCCCTGTCTCTGACTCAGTCTCTGTCTCTGTCTCCGTCTTTGTCTCCGTCCTTGCCTCCGTCTTTGTCCCCTGCCCCTCTGCCTCCGACCATGTCTCTTGCCCCTCTGTCTCTGTCTGTCTCTCTGTCTCTCCCTCTGTCTTTGTCTCTGTCTCTTCCTCGGTCTGTGCCTCTGTCCCTGCCTCTGTCTCTGTCTCTGTCTCTGTCTCTGTCTCTGTCTCTGTCTCTGTCTCTGTCTCTGTCTCTGTCTCTGTCTCTGTCTCTGTCTCCGTCTCTGTCTCTGTCTCTGTCTGTGTCTCTGTCTCTGTCTCTGTCTGTCTCTCTGTCTCTCCCTCTGTCTTTGTCTCTGTCTCTTCCTCGGTCTGTGCCTCTGTCCCTGCCTCTGTCTCTGTCTCTGTCTCTGTCTCTGTCTCTGTCTCTGTCTCTGTCTCTGTCTCTGTCTCTGTCTCTGTCTCTGTCTCTGTCTCTGTCTCTGTCTCTGTCTGTGTCTCTGTCTCTGTCTCTGTCTCTGTCTCCGTCTCTGTGCCTGTCTCTGTCTCTGTCTCTGTCTCTGCATCTCTGTCTCTGTCTCTGTCTCTGTCTCTGTCTCTGTCTCTGTCTCTGTCTCTGTCTCTGTCTCTGTCTCTGTCTCTGTCTCTGTCTCTGTCTCTGTCTCTGTCTCTGTCTCTGTCTCTGTCTCTGTCTCTGTCTCTGTCTCTGTCTCTGTCTCTGTCTCTGTCTCTGTCTCTGTCTCTGTCTCTGTCTCTGTCTCTGTCTCTGTCTCTGTCTCTCTGTCTCTGTCTCTGCATCTCTGTCTCTGTGTCTCCGTCTCTGTGTCTCTTTCTCTGTCTCTGTCTCTGTCTCTGTCTCTGTCTCTGTCTCTGTCTCTGTCTCTGCTTCTGTCTCTGCCCTGTCTCTACCTCTGTCTCTGTCGCTGTCTCTGCCTCTGTCTCAGTCCCTGCGTCTGTCTCGGTCTTTGTCTCCGTCCCTGTCTCTGTCGCTGTCTCTTCCTCTGTCTCTGTCTCCGTCTCTGTCTCTGTCTCTGTCTCTGTCTCTGTCTCTGTCTCTGTCTCTGTCTCTGTCTCTGTCTCTGTCTCTGTCTCTGTCTGTGTCTCTGTCTCTGTCTCTGTCTCTGTCTCCGTCTCTGTGCCTGTCTCTGTCTCTGTCTCTGTCTCTGCATCTCTGTCTCTGTCTCTGTCTCTGTCTCTGTCTCTGTCTCTGTCTCTGTCTCTGTCTCTGTCTCTGTCTCTGTCTCTGTCTCTGTCTCTGTCTCTGTCTCTGTCTCTGTCTCTGTCTCTGTCTCTTCCTCTGTCTCTGTCTCCGTCTCTGTCTCTGTCCCTGTCTCTGTCTCTGTCACTGTCTCTGTCTCTGTCTCTCTCCCTGTCTCTGACTCAGTCTCTGTCTCTGTCTCCGTCTTTGTCTCCGTCCTTGCCTCCGTCTTTGTCCCCTGCCCCTCTGCCTCCGACCATGTCTCCTGCCCCTCTGTCTCTGTCTGTCTCTCTGTCTCTCCCTCTGTCTTTGTCTCTGTCTCTTCCTCGGTCTGTGCCTCTGTCCCTGCCTCTGTCTCTGTCTCTGTCTCTGTCTCTGTCTCTGTCTCTGTCTCTGTCTCTGTCTCTGTCTCTGTCTCTGTCTCCGTCTCTGTCTCTGTCTCTGTCTGTGTCTCTGTCTCTGTCTCTGTCTGTCTCTCTGTCTCTCCCTCTGTCTTTGTCTCTGTCTCTTCCTCGGTCTGTGCCTCTGTCCCTGCCTCTGTCTCTGTCTCTGTCTCTGTCTCTGTCTCTGTCTCTGTCTCTGTCTCTGTCTCTGTCTCTGTCTCTGTCTCTGTCTCTGTCTCTGTCTCTGTCTCTGTCTCTGTCTCTGTCTCTGTCTGTGTCTCTGTCTCTGTCTCTGTCTCTGTCTCCGTCTCTGTGCCTGTCTCTGTCTCTGTCTCTGTCACTGCATCTCTGTCTCTGTCTCTGTCTCTGTCTCTGTCTCTGTCTCTGTCTCTGCCTCTGTCTCTGTCTCTGTCTCTGTCTCTGTCTCTGTCTCTGTCTCTGTCTCTGTCTCTGTCTCTGTCTCTGTCTCTGTCTCTGTCTCTGTCTCTGTCTCTGTCTCTGTCTCTGTCTCTGTCTCTGCCTCTGTCTCTGCCCTGTCTCTATCTCTGTCTCTGTCGCTGTCTCTGCCTCTGTCTCAGTCCCTGCGTCTGTCTCGGTCTTTGTCTCTGTCTCTGTCTCTGTCTCTGTCTCTGTCTCTGTCTCTGTCTCTGTCTCCGTCTCGGTCTCTTTCTCTGTCTCTGTCTCTGTCTCTGTCTCTGTCTCTGTCTCTGTCTCTGTCTCTGTCTCTGTCTCTGTCTCTGTCTCTGTCTCTGTCTCTGTCTCTGTCTCTGTCTCTGTCTCTGTCTCTGTCTCTGTCTCTGTCTCTGTCTCTGTCTCTGTCTCTGTCTCTGTCTCTGTCTCTGTCTCTGTCTCTGTCTCTGTCTCTGTCTCTGTCTCCGTCTCTGTCCCTGGCTATGTCTCTGCCTCTGTCTCCGTCTCTGTCTCTGTCTCTGTGTCTCTGTCTCTGCATCTCTGTCTCTGTGTCTCCGTCTCTGTGTCTCTGCCTCTGTCTCTGTCTCTGTCTCTGTCTCTGTCTCTGTCTCTGTCTCTGTCTCTGTCTCTGTCTCTTCCTCTGTCTCTGTCTCCGTCTCTGTCTCTGTCCCTGTCTCTGTCTCTGTCACTGTCTCTGTCTCTGTCTCTGTCCCTGTCTCTGACTCAGTCTCTGTCTCTGTCTCCGTCTTTGTCTCCGTCCTTGCCTCCGTCTTTGTCCCCTGCCCCTCTGCCTCCGACCATGTCTCTTGCCCCTCTGTCTCTGTCTGTCTCTCTGTCTCTCCCTCTGTCTTTGTCTCTGTCTCTTCCTCGGTCTGTGCCTCTGTCCCTGCCTCTGTCTCTGTCTCTGTCTCTGTCTCTGTCTCTGTCTCTGTCTCTGTCTCTGTCTCTGTCTCTGTCTCTGTCTCTGTCTCTGTCTCCGTCTCTGTCTCTGTCTCTGTCTGTGTCTCTGTCTCTGTCTCTGTCTGTCTCTCTGTCTCTCCCTCTGTCTTTGTCTCTGTCTCTTCCTCGGTCTGTGCCTCTGTCCCTGCCTCTGTCTCTGTCTCTGTCTCTGTCTCTGTCTCTGTCTCTGTCTCTGTCTCTGTCTCTGTCTCTGTCTCTGTCTCTGTCTCTGTCTCTGTCTCTGTCTCTGTCTCTGTCTGTGTCTCTGTCTCTGTCTCTGTCTCTGTCTCCGTCTCTGTGCCTGTCTCTGTCTCTGTCTCTGTCTCTGCATCTCTGTCTCTGTCTCTGTCTCTGTCTCTGTCTCTGTCTCTGTCTCTGTCTCTGTCTCTGTCTCTGTCTCTGTCTCTGTCTCTGTCTCTGTCTCTGTCTCTGTCTCTGTCTCTGTCTCTGTCTCTGTCTCTGTCTCTGTCTCTGTCTCTGTCTCTGTCTCTGTCTCTGTCTCTGTCTCTGTCTCTGTCTCTGTCTCTGTCTCTGTCTCTGTCTCTGTCTCTGTCTCTCTGTCTCTGTCTCTGCATCTCTGTCTCTGTGTCTCCGTCTCTGTGTCTCTTTCTCTGTCTCTGTCTCTGTCTCTGTCTCTGTCTCTGTCTCTGTCTCTGTCTCTGCTTCTGTCTCTGCCCTGTCTCTACCTCTGTCTCTGTCGCTGTCTCTGCCTCTGTCTCAGTCCCTGCGTCTGTCTCGGTCTTTGTCTCCGTCCCTGTCTCTGTCGCTGTCTCTTCCTCTGTCTCTGTCTCCGTCTCTGTCTCTGTCTCTGTCTCTGTCTCTGTCTCTGTCTCTGTCTCTGTCTCTGTCTCTGTCTCTGTCTCTGTCTCTGTCTCCGTCTCTGTCTCTGTCTCTGTCGCTATCTCTCCCTCTGTCTCTGTCCCCGTATCTGTCTCTGTCTCTGTTTCTGTCTCTGTCTCTCTCTCTGTCTCTGTCTCTGCCTCTGTCTGTGTCTCTGCCTCTGTCTCGGTCTTTGTCTCCGTCTCTGTATCTGTCTCTGTGTCTGTCTCTGTCTCTGTCTCTGTCTCTGTCTCTGTCTCTGTCTCTGTCTCTGTCTCTGTCTCTGTCTCTGTCTCTGTCTCTGTCTCTGTCTCTGTCTCTGTCTCTGTCTCTGTCTCTGTCTCTGTCTCTGTCTCTGTCTCTGTCTCTGTCTATGTCCCTGTCCCTCTCCCTGTGCCTGTCGCTGTCTCTGTCTATTCCTCTGTCTCTGTCTCTGTCTCTGTCTCTGTCTCTGTCTCTGTCTCTGTCTCTGTCTCTGCCTCTGTCTCTGTCTCTGTCTCTGTCTCTGTCTCTGTCTCTGTCCCTGTCTCTCTCCCTGTCACTGTCGCTGTCTCTGTCCCTGTCTCTGTCTATGCCGCTCTCTCTGTCTCTGTCTCCGTCTCTGTCTCTGTCTCTGTCTGTTTCTCTGTCTGTTTCTCTGTCTCTGTCTCTGTCTCTGTCTCTGTCTCTGTCTCTGTCTCTGTCTCTGTCTCTGTCTCTGTCTCTGTCTCTGTCTCTGCCTCGGTCTCTGTCTCTGCTTCTGTCTCTGCCATGTCTCTGTCTCTGTCTGTCTCTGTCTCTGTCTCCGTTTCTATCTCTGACTCTGTCTCGCTATCTGTGTCTCTGTCTCTGTGTCTGTGTCTGTGTGTCGCTGTTTCTGTGTCTGTTTCTGTCCCTGTGTCTCTGTGTCTCTGTGTTTCTGTCTTTTTCTCTGTCTCTGTCTCTGTCTCTGTCTCTGTCTCTGTCTCTGTCTCTGTCTCTGTCTCTGTCTCTGTCTCCGTCTAAGTCTCTGTCTCTGTCTCTGTCGCTGTCTCTGTCTCTGTCTCTGTCTCTGTCTCTGTCTGTGTCTCTGCCTCTGTCTCGGTCTTTGCCTCCGTCTCTGTCTCTGTCTCTGTCACTGTCTCAGTCTCTGTCTCTGTCTCCGTCTTTGTCTCCGTCTTTGTCTCCTGCCCCTGTGCCTCCGACCATGTCTCCTGCCCCTCTGTCTCTGTCTGTGTCACTGTCTCTCCCTCTGTCTCTGTCTCTTCCTCGGTCTGTGTCTCTGTCTCTGTCTCTGTCTCTGTCTCTGTCTCTGTCTCTGTCTCTGTCTCTGTCTCTGTGTCTGTCTCTGTCTCTGTCTCTGTCTCTGTCCCTGTCGCTCTCCCTGTGCCTGTCGCTGTCTCTGTCTCTGTCTCTGTCTATTCCTCTGTCTCTGCCTCTGTCTCTGTCTCTGTCTCTGTCTCTGTCTCTGGCTCAGTCTCTCTCTCCGTCTCTGTCTCCGTTTCTGTCTCTGTCTCTGTCTCTGTCTCTGTCTCTGTGTCTGTCTCTGTCGCTGTCTCTGTCTCTGTCTCTGTATCTGTCTCTGCCTCTGTCTCGGTCTCTGCCTCTGTCTCTTTCTCTGTCTCTGTCTCTGTCTCTGTCTCTGTCTCTGCCTCTGTCTCTGTCTCTGTCTCTGTCTGTGTCTCTGTCTCTGTCTCGGCCTTTGTCTCCGTCTCTGTCTCTGTCTCTGACTCTGTCGCTGTCTCCGTCTCTGTCTCTGTCTCTGTCTTTGTCTGTGTCTCTGCCTCTGTCTCGGTCTTTGTCTCCGTCTCTGTCTCTGTCTCTGTCTCTGTCTCTGTCTCAGTCTCTGTCTCTGTCTCCGTCTTTGTCTCCGTCTTTGTCACCTGCCCCTGTGCCTCCGACCATGTCTCCTGCCCCTCTGTCTCTGTCTGTGTCACTGTCTCTCCCTCTGTCTCGGTCTCTTCCTCGGTCTCTGTCTCTGTCTCTGTCGCTGTCTCTCCCTCTGTCTCTGTCCCCGTCTCTGTCCCTGGCTCTGTCTCTGCCTCTGTCTCCGTCTCTGTCTCTGTCTCGGTCTTTGTCTCCGTCTATGTCTCTGTCTCTGTCTCAGTCTCTATCTCTGTCTCTCTCTCTGTCTCTGTCTCTGTCTCTGTCTCTGTCTCTTTCTCTGTCTCTGTCTCTGTCTCTGTCTCTGTCTCTGTCTCTGACTCTGTCTCTGTCTCTGTCTCTGTCTCCGTCTCTGTCTCTGTCTCTGTCTCTGTCTCTGTCTCTGTCTCTGTCTCTGTCTCTGTGTCTGTCTCTGTCTCTGTCTCTGTCTCTATCTCTGTCTCTCTCTCTGTCTCTGTCTCTGTCTCTGTCTCTGTCTCTTTCTCTGTCTCTGTCTCTGTCTCTGTCTCTGTCTCTCTCTCTGTCTCTGTCTCTGTCTCTGTCTCTGTCTCTTTCTCTGTCTCTGTCTCTGTCTCTGTCTCTGTCTCTGTCTCTGACTCTGTCTCTGTCTCTGTCTCTGTCTCCGTCTCTGTCTCTGTCTCTGTCTCTGCCTCTGTCTCGGTCTCTGCCTCTGTCTCTGTCTCTGTCTCTGTCTCTGTCTCTGTCTCTGTCTCTGTCTCTGTCTCTGTCTCTGTCTCCGTCTCTGTCCCTGTCTCTGTCTATGCCTCTGTCTCTGTCTCTGTCTCCGTCTCTGTTTCTGTATCTGTCTGTTTCTCTGTCTGTTTCTCTGCCTCTGTCTCTGTCTCTGTCTCTGTCTCTCTCTCTGTCACTGTCTCTGTCTCTGCCTCTGCATCTGTCTCTGTCTCCGTCTCTGTCTCTGCCTCTGTCTCTGTCTCTGTCTCTGTCTCTGTGACTGTCTCTGTCTCTGTCTCTGTCTCTGCCTCTGTCTCTGTCTCTGTCTCTGTCTCTGTCTCTGTCTCTGTCTCTGTCTCTGTCTCTGTCTCTGTCTCTGTCTCTGGCTCTGTCCCTGTCCCTCTCCCTGTCACTGTCGCTGTCTCTGTCCCTGTCTCTGTCTGTGCCGCTGTCTCTGTCTCTGTCTCCGTCTCTGTCTCTGTCTCTGTCTGTTTCTCTGTCTGTTTCTCTGTCTCTGTCTCTGTCTCTGTCTCTCTCTCTGTCTCTGTCTCTGTCTCTGTCTCTGTCTCTGTCTCTGTCTCTGTCTCTGTCTCTGTCTCTGTCTCTGTTCCTGCCTCTGTCTCTGTCTCTGTCTCTGTCTCTGTCTCTGTCTCTGTCTCTGTCTCTGTCTCTGTCTCTGACTCTGACTCTGTCTCTGTTTCTGTCTCTGTCGCTGTCTCTGTCGCTGTCTCTGTCGCTGTGTCTCCCTCTGTCTCTGTCTCTGTCTCTGTCTCTGTCTCTGACTCTGTCGCTGTCTCTGTCTCTGTCTCTGTCTCTGTCTTTGTCTGTGTGTCCGCCTCTGTCTCGGTCTTTGTCTCCGTCTCTGTCTCTGTCTCTGTCTCTGTCTCAGTCTCTGTCTCTGTCTCCGTCTTTGTCTCCGTCTTTGTCTCCTGCCCCTGTGCCTCCGACCATGTCTCCTGCCCCTCTGTCTCTGTCTGTGTCACTGTCTCTCCCTCTGTCTCTGTCTCTTCCTCGGTCTCTCTCTCTGTCTCTGTCGCTGTCTCTCCCACTGTCTCTGTGCCCGTCTCTGTCCCTGGCTCTGTCTCTGCCTCTGTCTCCGTCTCTGTCTCTGTCTCGGTCTTTGTCTCCGTCTATGTCTCTGTCTCCGTCTCAGTCTCTCTCTCCGTCTCTGTCTCCGTTTCTGTCTCTGTCTCTGTTTCTGTCTCTGTCTCTGTCTCTGTGTCTGTCTCCGTCTCTGTCTCTGTCTCTGTCTCTGTCTCTGTCTCTGTCTCTGTCTCTCTCTCTGTCACTGTCTCTGTCTCTGTCTCTGTCTCTGTCTCCGTCTCTGTCTCTGTCTCTGTCTGTTTCTCTGTCTGTTTCTCTGTCTCTGTCTCTGTCTCTGCCTCTGTCTCTGTCTCTGTCTCTGTCTCTGTCTCTGTCTCTGTCTCTGTCTCTGTCTCTGTCTCTGTCTCTGTCTCTGTCTCTGTCTCTGTCTCTGTCTCTGTCTCTGTTTCTGTCTCTGTCCCTGTCCCTCTCCCTGTGCCTGTCGCTGTTTCTGTCTCTGTCTCTGTCTATTCCTCTGTCTCTGTCTCTGTCTCCGTCTCTGTCACTGTCTCTGTCTCTGTCTCTGTCTCTGTCTCTGTCTCTGTCTCTGTCCCTGTCCCTCTCCCTGTGCCTGTCGCTGTTTCTGTCTCTGTCTCTGTCTATTCCTCTGTCTCTGTCTCTGTCTCTGTCTCTGTCTCTGTCTCTGTCTCTGTCTCTGTCTCTGTCTCTGTCTCTGTCTCTGTCTCTGTCTCTGTCTCTGTCTCTGTCTCTGTCTCTGTCTCTGTCTCTGTTTCTGTCTCTGTCCCTGTCCCTCTCCCTGTGCCTGTCGCTGTTTCTGTCTCTGTTTCTGTCTCTGTCTCTGTCTATTCCTCTGTCTCCGTCTCTGTCACTGTCTCTGTCTCTGTCTCTGTCTCTGTCTCTGTCTCTGTCTCTGTCTCTGTCTCTGTCTCTGTCTCTGTCTCTGTCTCTGTCTCTGTCTCTGTCTCTGTCTCTGTCTCTGTCTCTGTCTCTGTTTCTGTCTCTGTCCCTGTCCCTCTCCCTGTGCCTGTCGCTGTTTCTGTCTCTGTCTCTGTCTATTCCTCTGTCTATTCCTCTGTCTCCGTCTCTGTCACTGTCTCTGTCTCTGTCTCTGTCTCTGTCTCTGTCTCTGTCTCTGTCTCTGTCTCTGTCTCTGTCTCTGTCTCTGTCTCTGTCTCTGTCTCTGTCTCTGTCTCTGTCTCTGTCTCTGTTTCTGTCTCTGTCCCTGTCCCTCTCCCTGTGCCTGTCGCTGTTTCTGTCTCTGTCTCTGTCTATTCCTCTGTCTCTGTCTCTGTCTCCGTCTCTGTCACTGTCTCTGTCTCTGTCTCTGTCTCTGTCTCTGTCTCTGTCTCTGTCTCTGTCTCTGTCTCTGTCTCTGTCTCTGTCTCTGTCTCTGTCTCTGTCTCTGTCTCTGTCTCTGTCCCTGTCCCTCTCCCTGTGCCTGTCGCTGTCTCTGTCTCTGTCTCTGTCTATTCCTCTGTCTCTGTCTCTGTCTCTGTCTCTGTCTCTGTCTCTGTCTCTGTCTCTGTCTCTGTCTCTGTCTCTGTCTCTGTCCCTGTCCCTCTCCCTGTGCCTGTTGCTGTCTCTGTCTATTCCTCAGTCTCTGTCTCTGTCTCCGTCTGCGTCTCCGTCTCCGTCTCTGTCTCTGTCTCTGTCTCTGTCTCTGTCTCTGTCACTGTCTCTGTCTCTGCCTCTGTCTCTGTGTCTGTCTCTGTCGCTGTCTCTGTCTCTGTCTCTGTATCTGTCTCTGCCTCTGTCTCGGTCTCTGCCTCTGTCTCTTTCTCTGTCTCTGTCTCTGTCTCTGTCTCTGTCTCTGCCTCTGTCTCTGTCTCTGTCTCTGTCTGTGTCTCTGTCTCTGTCTCGGCCTTTGTCTCCGTCTCTGTCTCTGTCTCTGACTCTGTCGCTGTCTCCGTCTCTGTCTCTGTCTCTGTCTTTGTCTGTGTCTCTGCCTCTGTCTCGGTCTTTGTCTCCGTCTCTGTCTCTGTCTCTGTCTCTGTCTCTGTCTCAGTCTCTGTCTCTGTCTCCGTCTTTGTCTCCGTCTTTGTCACCTGCCCCTGTGCCTCCGACCATGTCTCCTGCCCCTCTGTCTCTGTCTGTGTCACTGTCTCTCCCTCTGTCTCGGTCTCTTCCTCGGTCTCTGTCTCTGTCTCTGTCGCTGTCTCTCCCTCTGTCTCTGTCCCCGTCTCTGTCCCTGGCTCTGTCTCTGCCTCTGTCTCCGTCTCTGTCTCTGTCTCGGTCTTTGTCTCCGTCTATGTCTCTGTCTCTGTCTCAGTCTCTATCTCTGTCTCTCTCTCTGTCTCTGTCTCTGTCTCTGTCTCTGTCTCTTTCTCTGTCTCTGTCTCTGTCTCTGTCTCTGTCTCTGTCTCTGACTCTGTCTCTGTCTCTGTCTCTGTCTCCGTCTCTGTCTCTGTCTCTGTCTCTGTCTCTGTCTCTGTCTCTGTCTCTGTCTCTGTGTCTGTCTCTGTCTCTGTCTCTGTCTCTATCTCTGTCTCTCTCTCTGTCTCTGTCTCTGTCTCTGTCTCTGTCTCTTTCTCTGTCTCTGTCTCTGTCTCTGTCTCTGTCTCTCTCTCTGTCTCTGTCTCTGTCTCTGTCTCTGTCTCTTTCTCTGTCTCTGTCTCTGTCTCTGTCTCTGTCTCTGTCTCTGACTCTGTCTCTGTCTCTGTCTCTGTCTCCGTCTCTGTCTCTGTCTCTGTCTCTGCCTCTGTCTCGGTCTCTGCCTCTGTCTCTGTCTCTGTCTCTGTCTCTGTCTCTGTCTCTGTCTCTGTCTCTGTCTCTGTCTCTGTCTCTGTCTCCGTCTCTGTCCCTGTCTCTGTCTATGCCTCTGTCTCTGTCTCTGTCTCCGTCTCTGTTTCTGTATCTGTCTGTTTCTCTGTCTGTTTCTCTGCCTCTGTCTCTGTCTCTGTCTCTGTCTCTCTCTCTGTCACTGTCTCTGTCTCTGCCTCTGCATCTGTCTCTGTCTCCGTCTCTGTCTCTGCCTCTGTCTCTGTCTCTGTCTCTGTCTCTGTGACTGTCTCTGTCTCTGTCTCTGTCTCTGCCTCTGTCTCTGTCTCTGTCTCTGTCTCTGTCTCTGTCTCTGTCTCTGTCTCTGTCTCTGTCTCTGTCTCTGTCTCTGGCTCTGTCCCTGTCCCTCTCCCTGTCACTGTCGCTGTCTCTGTCCCTGTCTCTGTCTGTGCCGCTGTCTCTGTCTCTGTCTCCGTCTCTGTCTCTGTCTCTGTCTGTTTCTCTGTCTGTTTCTCTGTCTCTGTCTCTGTCTCTGTCTCTCTCTCTGTCTCTGTCTCTGTCTCTGTCTCTGTCTCTGTCTCTGTCTCTGTCTCTGTCTCTGTCTCTGTCTCTGTTCCTGCCTCTGTCTCTGTCTCTGTCTCTGTCTCTGTCTCTGTCTCTGTCTCTGTCTCTGTCTCTGTCTCTGACTCTGACTCTGTCTCTGTTTCTGTCTCTGTCGCTGTCTCTGTCGCTGTCTCTGTCGCTGTCTCTCCCTCTGTCTCTGTCTCTGTCTCTGTCTCTGTCTCTGACTCTGTCGCTGTCTCTGTCTCTGTCTCTGTCTCTGTCTTTGTCTGTGTGTCCGCCTCTGTCTCGGTCTTTGTCTCCGTCTCTGTCTCTGTCTCTGTCTCTGTCTCAGTCTCTGTCTCTGTCTCCGTCTTTGTCTCCGTCTTTGTCTCCTGCCCCTGTGCCTCCGACCATGTCTCCTGCCCCTCTGTCTCTGTCTGTGTCACTGTCTCTCCCTCTGTCTCTGTCTCTTCCTCGGTCTCTCTCTCTGTCTCTGTCGCTGTCTCTCCCACTGTCTCTGTGCCCGTCTCTGTCCCTGGCTCTGTCTCTGCCTCTGTCTCCGTCTCTGTCTCTGTCTCGGTCTTTGTCTCCGTCTATGTCTCTGTCTCCGTCTCAGTCTCTCTCTCCGTCTCTGTCTCCGTTTCTGTCTCTGTCTCTGTTTCTGTCTCTGTCTCTGTCTCTGTGTCTGTCTCCGTCTCTGTCTCTGTCTCTGTCTCTGTCTCTGTCTCTGTCTCTGTCTCTCTCTCTGTCACTGTCTCTGTCTCTGTCTCTGTCTCTGTCTCCGTCTCTGTCTCTGTCTCTGTC
>CAMAOD020000065.1:92500-152500 GCA_945859595.2 Megachile willughbiella
TCGCTGTCTCTGTCTCTGTCTCTGTCTCTGTCTTTGTCTGTGTCTCTGCCTCTGTCTCGGTCTTTGTCTCTGTCTCTGTCTCTGTCTCTGTCTCAGTATCTGTCTCTGTCTCCGTCTCTGTGTCTCTGACTCTGTGTCTCTGTCTCTGTGTCTCTGTCTCTGTGTCTCTGTCTCTGTGTCTCTGTCTCTGCGTCTCTGTCTCTGTGTCTCTGTATCTGTGTCTCTGTTCTCTATGTCTCTGTCTCTGTGTCTCTGTCTCTCTGTCTCTGTGTCTCTGTCTCTGTGTCTCTGTCTCTGTGTCTCTGTCTCTGTGTCTCTGTCTCTGTGTCTCTGTCTCTGTGTCTCTGTTCTCTATGTCACTGTCTCTGTGTCTCTGCCTCTCTGTCTCTGTCTCTGTGTCTCTGTCTCTGCGTCTCTGTCTCTGTGTCTCTGTCTCTGTGTCTCTGTCTATGTGTCTCTGTTTGTGTGTCTTTGTCTGTGTGTCTTTGTCTCTGTGTCTCTGTCTGTGTGTCTCTGTCTCTGTGTCCCTGTCTCCGAGTCTCTGTATCTGTGTCTCTGTGCCTCTGTCTCTGTGTCTCTGTCTCTGTGTCTCCGTCTCCTTGTCTCTGTTTTTGTCTCTGTCTTTATCTCTGCCTTCGTCTCTGTCTGTGTGTGACAGACTCTGTGTCTCTGTCTCTGTGTCTCTGTCTCTGCGTCTCTGTCTCTGTGTCTCTGTCTCTGTGTCTCTGTCTCTGTGTCCCTGTCTCTGTGTCTCTGTCTCTGTCTCCGTTTGTATCTCTGACTCTGTCTCTGTATCTGTGTCTCCGTCTCTGTATCTCTGTCTGTGTGTCTCTCTCCCTGTGTCTCTGCCTCTGTGTCTCTGTCTCTGCTTCTCTGTCTCTTTGTCTCTGTCGCTGACTCTGTCTCCGTATCTGTGTCTCTGTCTGTGTGTCTCTGTCCCTCTGTCACTGTCCCTGTGTCTCTGTCTCTGTGTCTCTGTCTCTGTGTCTCTGCCTCTGTGTCTCTGTCTCTGTGTCTTTGTCCCTGTGTCTTTGTCTCTGTGTCTCTGTCTGTGTGTCTCTGTCTATGTGTCCCTGTCTCCTAGTCTCTGTCTCTGTGTCTCTGTGTCTCTGTGTCTCTGTTCTCTATGTCTCTGTCTCTGTGTCTCTGTCTCTCTGTCTCTGTCTCTGTGTCCCTGTCTCTGTGTCTCTGTCTCTGTCTCTGTCTCTGTCTCAGTCTCTGTCTCTGTCTCTGTCTCTGTCTCTGCCTCAGTCTCTGTCTCTGTGTCTGTCTCTGTCTCTGTCTCTGTCTCTGTCTCTGTCTCTGTCTCTGTCCCTGCCTCTGTCTCCGTTTCTATCTCTGACTCTGTCTCTGTCTCTGTCTCTGTCTCTGTCCCTGCCTCTGTCTCCGTTTCAATCTCTGACTCTGTCTCTGTATCTGTGTCTCTGTCTCTGTGTCCCTGTCTCTGTCTCTCTGTCTCTGTCTCTGTGTCTCTGTCTCTGCGTCTCTGTCTCTGTGTCTCTGTCTCTGTGTCTCTGACTCTGTGTCTCTGTCTCTGTGTCTCTGTCTCTGTGTGTCTGTCTCTGCGTCTCTGTCTCTGTGTGTCTGTCTCTGTGTCTCTGTTCTCTATGTCTCTGTCTCTGTGTCTCTGTCTCTCTGTCTCTGTCTCTGTCTCTGGGTCTCTGTCTCTGTGTCAGTGTCTCTGTGTCTCTGTCTCTGTGTCTCTGTCTTTGTGTCTTTGTCCCTGTGTCTTTGCCTCTGTGTCTCTGTCTGTGTGTCCCTGTCCCTCTGTCACTGTCCCTGTGTCTCTGTCTCTGTGTCTCTGTCTCTGTGTCTCTGTCTCTCTGTCTCTGTCTCTGTGTCTCTGTCTCTGCGCCTCTGTCTCTGTGTCTCTGTCTCTGTGTCTCCGTCTCTGTGTCTCTGACTCTGTGTCTCTGTCTCTGTGTCTCTGTCTCTGTGTCTCTGTCTCTGTGTCTCTGTCTCTGCGTCTCTGTCTCTGTGTCTCAGTATCTGTGTCTCTGTTCTCTATGTCTCTGTCTCTGTGTCTCTGTCTCTCTGTCTCTGTGTCTCTGTCTCTGTGTCTCTGTCTCTGTGTCTCTGTCTCTGTGTCTCTGTCTCTGTGTCTCTGTTCTCTATGTCACTGTCTCTGTGTCTCTGCCTCTCTGTCTCTGTCTCTGTGTCCCTGTCTCTGCGTCTCTGTCTCTGTGTCTCTGTCTCTGTGTCTCTGTCTATGTGTCTCTGTTTCTGTGTCTTTGTCTGTGTGTCTTTGTCTCTGTGTCTCTGTCTGTGTGTCTCTGTCTCTGTGTCCCTGTCTCCGAGTCTCTGTATCTGTGTCTCTGTGCCTCTGTCTCTGTGTCTCTGTCTCTGTGTCTCCGTCTCCTTGTCTCTGTTTTTGTCTCTGTCTTTATCTCTGCCTTCGTCTCTGTCTGTGTGTGACAGACTCTGTGTCTCTGTCTCTGTGTCTCTGTCTCTGCGTCTCTGTCTCTGTGTCTCTGTCTCTGTGTCTCTGTCTCTGTGTCCCTGTCTCTGTGTCTCTGTCTCTGTCTCCGTTTGTATCTCTGACTCTGTCTCTGTATCTGTGTCTCCGTCTCTGTGTCTCTGTCTGTGTGTCTCTCTCCCTGTGTCTCTGCCTCTGTGTCTCTGTCTCTGCTTCTCTGTCTCTTTGTCTCTGTCGCTGACTCTGTCTCCGTATCTGTGTCTCTGTCTGTGTGTCTCTGTCCCTCTGTCACTGTCCCTGTGTCTCTGTCTCTGTGTCTCTGTCTCTTTGTCTCTGCCTCTGTGTCTCTGTCTCTGTGTCTTTGTCCCTGTGTCTTTGTCTCTGTGTCTCTGTCTGTGTGTCTCTGTCTATGTGTCCCTGTCTCCTAGTCTCTGTCTCTGTGTCTCTGTGTCTCTGTGTCTCTGTCTCTGTGCCTCTGTCTCTGTGTCTCTGCCTCTGTTTTTGTATCTGTCTTTATCTCTGTCTTTGTCTCTGTCTCTGTGTCTCTGTTTCTGTGTCTCTGTTTCTGTGTCTCTGTGCCTCTGTCTCTGTCTTTGTCTCTGTCTCTGACTCTGTCTCTGTCTGTGTGTCTCAGACTCTGTGTCTCCGTCTCTGTGTCTCTGTCTCTGCGTCTCTGTCTCTGTGTCTCTGTCTCTGTGTCTCTGTCTCTGTGTCTCTGTTCTCTATGTCTCTGTCTCTGTGTCTCTGCCTCTCTGTCTCTGTCTCTGTGTCTCTGTCTCTGTGTCTCTGTCTCTGTGTCTCTGTTTCTGTGTCTTTGTCTCTGTGTCTCTGTCTGTGTGTCTCTGTCTCTGTGTCCCTGTCTCCGAGTCTCTGTCTCTGTGTCTCTGTGCCTCTGTCTCTGTGTCTCTGTCTCTGTGTCTCCGTCTCCTTGTCTCTGTTTTTGTCTCTGTCTTTATCTCTGTCTTCGTCTCTGTCTGTGTGTCTCAGACTCTGTGTCTCTGTCTCTGTGTCTCTGTCTCTGTGTCTCTGTCTCTGCGTCTCTGTCTCTGTGTCTCTGTCTCTGTGTCTCTGTTCTCTATGTCTCTGTCTCTGTGTCTCTGTGTCTCTGCGTCTCTGTGTCTCTGTGTCTCTGTCTCTGTTCCTCTCTCTCTGCGTCTCTGTCTCTGTCTCTCTGTCTCTGTGTCTCTGTGCCTCTGTCTCTGAGTCTCTGTCTCTGTGTCTCCGTCTCCTTGTCTCTGTTTTTGTCTCTGTCTTTATCTCTGTCTTCGTCTCTGTCTCTGTGTCTCTGTCTCAGTGTCTCTGTCTCAGTGTCTCTGTCTCTGTGTCTCTGCCTCCGAGTCTCTGTCTCTGTGTCTCTGTGTCTCTGTGTCTCTGTCTCTGTGCCTCTGTCTCTGTGTCTCCGTCTCTGTGTCTCCGTCTCTTTGTCTCTGTTTTTGTATCTGTCTTTGTCTCTGTCTGTGTACCTCAGTCTGTGTGTCTCTTTCTGTGTGTCTCTGTCTCTGTCTCTGTCTTTGTCTCTGTCTCTTTGTCTCTGTCTCTTTGTCTCTGTATCTTTGTCTCTGTCTCTTTGTCTCTGTCTCTTTGTCTCTGTCTCTTTGTCTCTGCCTCTTTGTCTCTGTCTCCTTGTCTCTGTCTCTGTGTCTCTGTCTCTGCGTCTCTGTCTCTGTGTCTCTGTCTCTGTGTCTCTGTCTCTGTGTCTCTGTCTCTGTCTCCGTTTCTATCTCTGACTCTGTCTCCGTATCTGTGTCTCCGTCTCTGTGTCTCTGTCTGTGTGTCTCTCTCCCTGTGTCTCTGTATCTGTGTCTCTGTGTCTGCTTCTCTGTCTCTTTGTCTCTGTCGCTGACTCTGTCTCCGTATCTGTGTCTCTGTCTGTGTGTCTCTGTCCCTCTGTCACTGTCCCTGTGTCTCTGTCTCTGTGTCTCTGCCTCTGTGTCTCTGTCTCTCTGTCTCTGTCGCTGTGTCTCTGTCTCTGCGCCTCTGTCTCTGTGTCTCTGTCTCTGTGTCTCCGTCTCTGCGCCTCTGTCTCTGTGTCTCTGTCTCTGTGTCTCCGTCTCTGTGTCTCTGACTCTGTGTCTCTGTCTCTGTGTCTCTGTCTCTGTGTCTCTGTCTCTGTGTCTCTGTCTCTGCGTCTCTGTCTCTGTGTCTCTGTTCTCTATGTCTCTGTCTCTGTGCCTCTGTCTCTCTGTCTCTGTCTCTGTGTCCCTGTCTCTGTGTCTCTGTCTCTGTCTCTGTCTCTGTCTCAGTCTCTGTCTCTGTCTCTGTCTCTGTCTCTGCCTCAGTCTCTGTCTCTGTGTCTGTCTCTGTCTCTGTCTCTGTCTCTGTCTCTGTCTCTGTCCCTGCCTCTGTCTCCGTTTCTATCTCTGACTCTGTCTCTGTCTCTGCCTCTGTCTCTGTCCCTGCCTCTGTCTCCGTTTCAATCTCTGACTCTGTCTCTGTATCTGTGTCTCTGTCTCTGTGTCCCTGTCTGTGTGTCTCTGTCTCCGGGTCTCTGTGTCTCTGTGTCTCTGTGTCTCTGTGTCTCTGTGTCTCTGTGTCTCTGTGTCTCTGTGTCTCTGTCTCTGTGCCTCTGTCTCTGTGTCTCTGTCTCTGTTTTTGTCCCTGTCTTTATCTCTGTCTTCGTCTCTGCCTCTTTGTCTCTGTCTCTTTGTCTCTGTCCTTTTGTCTCTGTCCCTTTGTCTCTGTCTCCGTGTCTCTTTCTGTGTTTCTCTGTCTCTGTCTCTGTCTTTGTCTGTGTCTCTGACACTGTCTCTGTCTCCGTGTCTCTGTCTCAGTGCCTCTGTCTCTGTGTCTCTGTCTCTGTGTCTCTGTCTCTGTGTCTCTGTCTCTGTGTCTCTGTCTCTGTGGCTTTGTCTCTGTGTCTTTGTCTCTGTGTCTCTGTCTGTGTGTCTCTGTCTCTGTGTCCCTGTCTCCGAGTCTCTGTCTCTGTGTCTCTGTGTCTCTGTGTCTCTGTCTCTGTTTCTCTGTCTCTGCGTCTCTGTCTCTGTCTCTCTGTCTCTGTGTCTCTGTGCCTCTGTCTCTGTGTCTCTGTCTCTGTGTCTCCGTCTCCTTGTCTCTGTTTTTGTCTCTGTCTTTATCTCTGTCTTCGTCTCTGTCTCTGTGTCTCTGTCTCAGTGTCTCTGTCTCAGTGTCTCTGTCTCAGTGTCTCTGTCTCTGTGTCTCTGTGCCTCTGTCTCTGTGTCTCTGTCTCTGTGTCTCCGTCTCCTTGTCTCTGTATCTGTCTCTGTCTCTGTCTCTGTCTCTGTCTCTGTCTCTGTCTCTGTCTCCTTATCTCTGTCTCTGCATCTCTGCCTCCGTGCCTATGACTCTACGTCTCTGTCTCTGTCTCAGTCTCTGTCTCTGTCTCTGTCTCTGTCTCTGTCTCTGTCTCTGTCTCTGTCTCTGTCTCTGTCTCTGTCTCTGTCTCTGTCTCTGTCTCTGTCTCTGTCTCTGTCTCTGTCTCTGTCTCTGTCTCTGTCTCTGTCTCTGTCTCTGTCTCTGTCTCTGTCTCTGTCTCTGTCTCTGTCTCTGTCTCCATCTCTGTCTCTGTCTCGGTCTTTGTCTCCGTCTCTGTCTCTGTCTCGGTCTCTGTCTCTGTCTCTGTCTCTGTCTCTGTCTCTGTCTCTGTCTCTGTTTCTGTCTCTGTCTCTGTCTCTGTCCCTGCCTCTGTCTCCGTTTCAATCTCTGACTCTGTCACTGTATCTGTGTCTCTGTCTCTGTGTCTCTGTCTGTGTGTCTCTGTCCCCGAATCTCTGTCTCTGTGTCTCTGTGTCTCTGTGTCTCTGTGTCTCTGTGTCTCTGTGTCTCTGTCTCTGTGCCTCTGT
Organism: Megachile willughbiella; assembly: GCA_945859595.2. Taxonomy (NCBI): domain Eukaryota; kingdom Metazoa; phylum Arthropoda; class Insecta; order Hymenoptera; family Megachilidae; genus Megachile; species Megachile willughbiella. The sequence goes on from CAMAOD020000065.1 coordinate 98,717, forward strand.
CTCTGTGTCTCTGTCCCTGTTTTTGTCTCTGTCTTTATCTCTGTGTTCGTCTCTGCCTCTTTGTCTCTGTCTCTTTGTCTCTGTCCTTTTGTCTCTGTCCCTTTGTCTCTGTCTCCGTGTCTCTTTCTGTGTGTCTCTGTCTCTGTCTCTGTCTTTGTCTGTGTCTCTGACACTGTCTCTGTCTCCGTGTCTCTGTCTCAGTGCCTCTGTCTCTGTGTCTCTGTCTCTGTGCCTCTGTCTCTGTGTCTCTGTCTCTGTGTCTCTGTCTCTGTGTCGCTGTTTCTGTGTCAGTCTCTGTCCCTTTGTCTCTATCTCTGTGTTTCTGTTCCTGTGTCTCTGTGTCTCTGTGTTTCTGTCTTTGTCTCTGTCTCTGACTCTGTCTCTGTCTCTGTGTCTCTGTCTCTGTCTGTGTGTCTGTATCGCTGTCTCTGTGTCTCTGTCTCTGAGTCTATGTCTCGGTGTCTCTGTCTCTGCCTCTGTGCCTCTGTCTCTGTGTCTCTGTCTCTGTGTCTCCGTCTCCTTGTCTCTGTTTTTGTCTCTGTCTTTATCTCTGTCTTCGTCTCTGTCTCTGTGTCTCTGTCTCAGTGTCTCTGTCTCAGTGTCTCTGTCTCTGCGTCTCTGTCTCCGAGTCTCTGTCTCTGTATCTCCGTGTCTCTGTGTCTCTGTCTCTGTGCCTCTGTCTCTGTGTCTCTGTCTCTGTGTCTCCGTCTCTCTGTCTCCATTTTTGTATCTGTCTTTGTCTCTGTCTACGTACCTCAGTCTGTGTGTGTCTGTCTCTGTGTCTTTGTCTCTGTGTCTCTGTTTCTGTGTCTCTGTCCCTGTGTCTCTGTCTCTGTGTCTCTGTCTCCGAGACTCTGTCTCTGTGTCTCTGCGTCTCTGTGTCTCTGTGTCTCTGTCTCTGTGCCTCTGTCTCTGTGTCTCCGTCTCCTTGTCTCCGTTTTTGTTTCTCTCTTTATCTCTGTCTCTGTCTCTGTCTCTGTCTCTGTCTCTGTCTCTGTCTCTGTATCTGTCTCTGTCTCTGTCTCTGCCTCGGTCTCTGTCTCTGTTTCTGTCTCTGCCATGTAACTGTCTCTGTCTGTCTCTGTCTCTGTCTCCGTTTCTATCTCTGACTCTGTCTCTCTATCTGTGTCTCTGGCTCTGTGTCTGTGTCTGTGTGTCGCTGTTTCTGTGTCTGTTTCTGTCCCTGTGTCTCTGTGTCTCTGTGTTTCTGTCTTTTCCTCTGTCTCTGACTCTGTCTCTGTCTCTGTGTCTATGTCTCGGTGTCTCTGTGTCTCTGTCTCTGTGCCTCTGTCTCTGTGTCTCCGTCTCTGTGTCTCCGTCTCTTTGTCTCTGTTTTTGTATCTGTCTTTGTCTCTGTCTGTGTACCTCAGTCTGTGTGTCTCTGTCTCTGTCTCTGTCTTTGTCTCTGTCTCTTTGTCTCTTTATCTTTGTCTCTGTCTCTTTGTCTCTGTCTCTTTGTCTCTGTCTCTTTGTCTCTGTCTCTTTGTCTCTGTCTCTTTGTCTCTGTCTCTTTGTCTCTGTCTCTTTGTCTCTGTCTCTTTGTCTCTGTCTCTTTGTCTCTGTCTCTTTGTCTCTGTCTCTTTGTCTCTGTCTCTTTGTCTCTGTCTCTTTGTCTCTGTCTCTTTGTCTCTGTCTCTTTGTCTCTGCCTCTTTGTCTCTGTCTCCTTGTCTCTGTCTCCGTGTCTCTTTCTGTGTGTCTCTCTCTCTGTCTCTGTCTTTGTCTCTGTCTCTGACTCTGTCTCTGTCTCCGTGTCTCTGTCTAAGTGTCTCTGTCTCTGTGTCTCTGTCTCTGTGCCTCTGTCTCTGTGTCTCTGTCTCTGTCTCCGTTTCTATCTCTGACTCTGTCTCTGTGTCTCTGTCTCTGCATCTCTGCCTCTGTGTCTGTCTCTGTCTCTGTCTCTGTCTCTGTCTTTGTCTCTGCCTCTGTCTCTGTCTCTGTCTCTGTCTCTGTCTCTGTCTCTGTCTCTGTCTCTGTGTCTGTCTCTGCCTCTGTCTCCGTCTCTGTCCCTGTCTCTCTGTCTCTGTCTCTGCATCTCTGTCTCTGTGTCTCCGTCTCTGTGTCTCTGCCTCTGTCTCTGTCTCTGTCTCTGTCTCTGTCTCTGTCTCTGTCCCTGTCCCTGCCTCTGTCTCTGCCCTGTCTCTATCTCTGTCTCTGTCGCTGTCTCTGCCTCTGTCTCAGTCCCTGCGTCTGTCTCGGTCTTTGTCTCCGTCTCTGTTTCTGTCTCTGTCTCCGTCTCTGTCTCTGTCTCTGTCTCAGTCTCTGTCTCGGTCTCTGTCTCTGTCTCTGTCTCTGTCTCTGTCTCTGCATCTCTGTCTCTGTCTCTGTCTCTGTCTCTGTCTCTGTCTCTGTCACTGTCTCTGTCTCTGTCTCTGTCTCTGTCCCTGTCTCTGTCTCTGTCTCTGTCTCTGTCTCTGTCTCTGTCTCTGTCTCTGTCTCTGTCTCTGTCTCAGTGTCTCTGTCTCTGTGTCTCTGTGCCTCTGTCTCTGTGTCTCTGTCTCTGTGTCTCCGTCTCCTTGTCTCTGTATCTGTCTCTGTCTCTGTCTCTGTCTCTGTCTCTGTCTCTGTCTCCTTATCTCTGTCTCTGCATCTCTGCCTCCGTGCCTATGACTCTACGTCTCTGTCTCTGTCTCAGTCTCTGTCTCTGTCTCTGTCTCTGTCTCTGTCTCTGTCTCTGTCTCTGTCTCTGTCTCTGTCTCTGTCTCTGTCTCTGTCTCTGTCTCTGTCTCTGTCTCTGTCTCTGTCTCTGTCTCTGTCTCCATCTCTGTCTCTGTCTCGGTCTTTGTCTCCGTCTCTGTCTCTGTCTCGGTCTCTGTCTCTGTCTCTGTCTCTGTCTCTGTCTCTGTCTCTGTTTCTGTCTCTGTCTCTGTCTCTGTCCCTGCCTCTGTCTCCGTTTCAATCTCTGACTCTGTCACTGTATCTGTGTCTCTGTCTCTGTGTCTCTGTCTCTGTGTCTCTGTCTGTGTGTCTCTGTCCCCGAATCTCTGTCTCTGTGTCTCTGTGTCTCTGTGTCTCTGTGTCTCTGTGTCTCTGTGTCTCTGTCTCTGTGCCTCTGTCTCTGTGTCTCTGTCCCTGTTTTTGTCTCTGTCTTTATCTCTGTCTTCGTCTCTGCCTCTTTGTCTCTGTCTCTTTGTCTCTGTCCTTTTGTCTCTGTCCCTTTGTCTCTGTCTCCGTGTCTCTTTCTGTGTGTCTCTGTCTCTGTCTCTGTCTTTGTCTGTGTCTCTGACACTGTCTCTGTCTCCGTGTCTCTGTCTCAGTGCCTCTGTCTCTGTGTCTCTGTCTCTGTGCCTCTGTCTCTGTGTCTCTGTCTCTGTGTCTCTGTCTCTGTGTCGCTGTTTCTGTGTCAGTCTCTGTCCCTTTGTCTCTATCTCTGTGTTTCTGTTCCTGTGTCTCTGTGTCTCTGTGTTTCTGTCTTTGTCTCTGTCTCTGACTCTGTCTCTGTCTCTGTGTCTCTGTCTCTGTCTGTGTGTCTGTATCGCTGTCTCTGTGTCTCTGTCTCTGAGTCTATGTCTCGGTGTCTCTGTCTCTGCCTCTGTGCCTCTGTCTCTGTGTCTCTGTCTCTGTGTCTCCGTCTCCTTGTCTCTGTTTTTGTCTCTGTCTTTATCTCTGTCTTCGTCTCTGTCTCTGTGTCTCTGTCTCAGTGTCTCTGTCTCAGTGTCTCTGTCTCTGCGTCTCTGTCTCCGAGTCTCTGTCTCTGTATCTCCGTGTCTCTGTGTCTCTGTCTCTGTGCCTCTGTCTCTGTGTCTCTGTCTCTGTGTCTCCGTCTCTCTGTCTCCATTTTTGTATCTGTCTTTGTCTCTGTCTACGTACCTCAGTCTGTGTGTGTCTGTCTCTGTGTCTTTGTCTCTGTGTCTCTGTTTCTGTGTCTCTGTCCCTGTGTCTCTGTCTCTGTGTCTCTGTCTCCGAGACTCTGTCTCTGTGTCTCTGCGTCTCTGTGTCTCTGTGTCTCTGTCTCTGTGCCTCTGTCTCTGTGTCTCCGTCTCCTTGTCTCCGTTTTTGTTTCTCTCTTTATCTCTGTCTCTGTCTCTGTCTCTGTCTCTGTCTCTGTCTCTGTCTCTGTATCTGTCTCTGTCTCTGTCTCTGCCTCGGTCTCTGTCTCTGTTTCTGTCTCTGCCATGTAACTGTCTCTGTCTGTCTCTGTCTCTGTCTCCGTTTCTATCTCTGACTCTGTCTCTCTATCTGTGTCTCTGGCTCTGTGTCTGTGTCTGTGTGTCGCTGTTTCTGTGTCTGTTTCTGTCCCTGTGTCTCTGTGTCTCTGTGTTTCTGTCTTTTCCTCTGTCTCTGACTCTGTCTCTGTCTCTGTGTCTATGTCTCGGTGTCTCTGTGTCTCTGTCTCTGTGCCTCTGTCTCTGTGTCTCCGTCTCTGTGTCTCCGTCTCTTTGTCTCTGTTTTTGTATCTGTCTTTGTCTCTGTCTGTGTACCTCAGTCTGTGTGTCTCTGTCTCTGTCTCTGTCTTTGTCTCTGTCTCTTTGTCTCTTTATCTTTGTCTCTGTCTCTTTGTCTCTGTCTCTTTGTCTCTGTCTCTTTGTCTCTGTCTCTTTGTCTCTGTCTCTTTGTCTCTGTCTCTTTGTCTCTGTCTCTTTGTCTCTGTCTCTTTGTCTCTGTCTCTTTGTCTCTGTCTCTTTGTCTCTGTCTCTTTGTCTCTGTCTCTTTGTCTCTGTCTCTTTGTCTCTGCCTCTTTGTCTCTGTCTCCTTGTCTCTGTCTCCGTGTCTCTTTCTGTGTGTCTCTCTCTCTGTCTCTGTCTTTGTCTCTGTCTCTGACTCTGTCTCTGTCTCCGTGTCTCTGTCTAAGTGTCTCTGTCTCTGTGTCTCTGTCTCTGTGCCTCTGTCTCTGTGTCTCTGTCTCTGTCTCCGTTTCTATCTCTGACTCTGTCTCTGTGTCTCTGTCTCTGCATCTCTGCCTCTGTGTCTGTCTCTGTCTCTGTCTCTGTCTCTGTCTTTGTCTCTGCCTCTGTCTCTGTCTCTGTCTCTGTCTCTGTCTCTGTCTCCGTCTCTGTCTCTGTGTCTGTCTCTGCCTCTGTCTCCGTCTCTGTCCCTGTCTCTCTGTCTCTGTCTCTGCATCTCTGTCTCTGTGTCTCCGTCTCTGTGTCTCTGCCTCTGTCTCTGTCTCTGTCTCTGTCTCTGTCTCTGTCTCTGTCCCTGTCCCTGCCTCTGTCTCTGCCCTGTCTCTATCTCTGTCTCTGTCGCTGTCTCTGCCTCTGTCTCAGTCCCTGCGTCTGTCTCGGTCTTTGTCTCCGTCTCTGTTTCTGTCTCTGTCTCCGTCTCTGTCTCTGTCTCTGTCTCAGTCTCTGTCTCGGTCTCTGTCTCTGTCTCTGTCTCTGTCTCTGTCTCTGCATCTCTGTCTCTGTCTCTGTCTCTGTCTCTGTCTCTGTCTCTGTCACTGTCTCTGTCTCTGTCTCTGTCTCTGTCCCTGTCTCTGTCTCTGTCTCTGTCTCTGTCTCTGTCTCTGTCTCTGTCTCTGTCTCTGTCTCTGTCTCAGTGTCTCTGTCTCTGTGTCTCTGTGCCTCTGTCTCTGTGTCTCTGTCTCTGTGTCTCCGTCTCCTTGTCTCTGTATCTGTCTCTGTCTCTGTCTCTGTCTCTGTCTCTGTCTCTGTCTCCTTATCTCTGTCTCTGCATCTCTGCCTCCGTGCCTATGACTCTACGTCTCTGTCTCTGTCTCAGTCTCTGTCTCTGTCTCTGTCTCTGTCTCTGTCTCTGTCTCTGTCTCTGTCTCTGTCTCTGTCTCTGTCTCTGTCTCTGTCTCTGTCTCTCTCTCTGTCTCTGTCTCTGTCTCTGTCTCTGTCTCTGTCTCCATCTCTGTCTCTGTCTCGGTCTTTGTCTCCGTCTCTGTCTCTGTCTCGGTCTCTGTCTCTGTCTCTGTCTCTGTCTCTGTCTCTGTCTCTGTTTCTGTCTCTGTCTCTGTCTCTGTCCCTGCCTCTGTCTCCGTTTCAATCTCTGACTCTGTCACTGTATCTGTGTCTCTGTCTCTGTGTCTCTGTCTCTGTGTCTCTGTCTGTGTGTCTCTGTCCCCGAATCTCTGTCTCTGTGTCTCTGTGTCTCTGTGTCTCTGTGTCTCTGTGTCTCTGTGTCTCTGTCTCTGTGCCTCTGTCTCTGTGTCTCTGTCCCTGTTTTTGTCTCTGTCTTTATCTCTGTCTTCGTCTCTGCCTCTTTGTCTCTGTCTCTTTGTCTCTGTCCTTTTGTCTCTGTCCCTTTGTCTCTGTCTCCGTGTCTCTTTCTGTGTGTCTCTGTCTCTGTCTCTGTCTTTGTCTGTGTCTCTGACACTGTCTCTGTCTCCGTGTCTCTGTCTCAGTGCCTCTGTCTCTGTGTCTCTGTCTCTGTGCCTCTGTCTCTGTGTCTCTGTCTCTGTGTCTCTGTCTCTGTGTCGCTGTTTCTGTGTCAGTCTCTGTCCCTTTGTCTCTATCTCTGTGTTTCTGTTCCTGTGTCTCTGTGTCTCTGTGTTTCTGTCTTTGCCTCTGTCTCTGACTCTGTCTCTGTCTCTGTGTCTCTGTCTCCGTCTGTGTGTCTGTATCGCTGTCTCTGTGTCTCTGTCTCTGAGTCTATGTCTCGGTGTCTCTGTCTCTGCCTCTGTGCCTCTGTCTCTGTGTCTCTGTCTCTGTGTCTCCGTCTCCTTGTCTCTGTTTTTGTCTCTGTCTTTATCTCTGTCTTCGTCTCTGTCTCTGTGTCTCTGTCTCAGTGTCTCTGTCTCAGTGTCTCTGTCTCTGCGTCTCTGTCTCCGAGTCTCTGTCTCTGTATCTCCGTGTCTCTGTGTCTCTGTCTCTGTGTCTCTGTCTCTGTGTCTCCGTCTCTCTGTCTCCATTTTTGTATCTGTCTTTGTCTCTGTCTACGTACCTCAGTCTGTGTGTGTCTGTCTCTGTGTCTTTGTCTCTGTGTCTCTGTTTCTGTGTCTCTGTCCCTGTGTCTCTGTCTCTGTGTCTCTGTCTCCGAGACTCTGTCTCTGTGTCTCTGTGTCTCTGTGTCTCTGTGTCTCTGTCTCTGTGCCTCTGTCTCTGTGTCTCCGTCTCCTTGTCTCCGTTTTTGTTTCTCTCTTTATCTCTGTCTCTGTCTCTGTCTCTGTCTCTGTCTCTGTCTCTGTCTCTGTATCTGTCTCTGTCTCTGTCTCTGCCTCGGTCTCTGTCTCTGTTTCTGTCTCTGCCATGTCTCTGTCTCTGTCTGTCTCTGTCTCTGTCTCCGTTTCTATCTCTGACTCTGTCTCTCTATCTGTGTCTCTGGCTCTGTGTCTGTGTCTGTGTGTCGCTGTTTCTGTGTCTGTTTCTGTCCCTGTGTCTCTGTGTCTCTGTGTTTCTGTCTTTTCCTCTGTCTCTGACTCTGTCTCTGTCTCTGTGTCTATGTCTCGGTGTCTCTGTGTCTCTGTGTCTCTGTCTCTGTGCCTCTGTCTCTGTGTCTCCGTCTCTGTGTCTCCGTCTCTTTGTCTCTGTTTTTGTATCTGTCTTTGTCTCTGTCTGTGCACCTCAGTCTGTGTGTCTCTTTCTGTGTGTCTCTGTCTCTGTCTCTGTCTTTGTCTCTGTCTCTTTGTCTCTGTCTCTGTGTCTCTGTCTCTGTGTCTCTGTCTCTGTGTCTCTGTCTCTGTGTCTCTGTCTCTGTGTCTCTGTCTCTGTGTCTCTGTCTCTGTGTCTCTGTCTCTGTGTCTCTGTCTCTGTGTCTCTGTCTCTGTGTCTCTGTCTCTGTGTCTCTGTCTCTGTGTCTCTGTCTCTGTGTCTCTGTCTCTGTGTCTCTGTCTCTGTGTCTCTGTCTCTGTGTCTCTGTCTCTGTGTCTCTGTCTCTGTGTCTCTGTCTCTGTGTCTCTGTCTCTGTGTCTCTGTCTCTGTGTCTCTGTCTCTGTGTCTCTGTCTCTGTGCCTCTGTCTCTGTGTCTCTGTCTCTGTGTCTCTGTCTCTGTGTCTCTGTCTCTGTGTCTCTGTCTCTGTGTCTCTGTGTCTGTGTCTCTGTCTCTGTGTCTCTGTCTCTGTGTCTCTGTCTCTGTGTCTCTGTCTCTGTCTCCGTTTCTATCTCTGACTCTGTCTCTGTACCTGTGTCTCCGTCTCTGTGTCTCTGTCTGTGTGTCTCTCTCCCTGTGTCTCTGTCTCTGCTTCTCTGTCTCTGTGTCTCTGTCTCTGCGTCTCTGTCTCTGTGTCTCTGTCTCTGTGTCTCTGACTCTGTGTCTCTGTCTCTGTGTCTCTGTCTCTGTGTCTCTGTCTCTGCGTCTCTGTCTCTGTGTGTCTGCCTCTGTGTCTCTGTTCTCTATGTCTCTGTCTCTGTGTCTCTGTCTCTCTGTCTCTGTCTCTGTCTCTGGGTCTCTGTCTCTGTGTCAGTGTCTCTGTGTCTCTGTCTCTGTGTCTCTGTCTTTGTGTCTTTGTCCCTGTGTCTTTGCCTCTGTGTCTCTGTCTATGTGTCTCTGTCCCTCTGTCACTGTCCCTGTGTCTCTGTCTCTGTGTCTCTGTCTCTGTGTCTCTGTCTCTCTGTCTCTGTCTCTGTGTCTCTGTCTCTGCGCCTCTGTCTCTGTGTCTCTGTCTCTGTGTCTCCGTCTCTGTGTCTCTGACACTGTGTCTCTGTCTCTGTGTCTCTGTCTCTGTGTCTCTGTCTCTGTGTCTCTGTCTCTGCGTCTCTGTCTCTGTGTCTCTGTATCTGTGTCTCTGTTCTCTATGTCTCTGTCTCTGTGTCTCTGTCTCTCTGTCTCTGTGTCTCTGTCTCTGTGTCTCTGTCTCTGTGTCTCTGTCTCTGTGTCTCTGTCTCTGTGTCTCTGTTCTCTATGTCACTGTCTCTGTGTCTCTGCCTCTCTGTCTCTGTCTCTGAGTCTCTGTCTCTGCGTCTCTGTCTCTGTGTCTCTGTCTCTGTGTCTCTGTCTATGTGTCTCTGTTTCTGTGTCTTTGTCTGTGTGTCTTTGTCTCTGTGTCTCTGTCTGTGTGTCTCTGTCTCTGTGTCCCTGTCTCCGAGTCTCTGTATCTGTGTCTCTGCGCCTCTGTCTCTGTGTCTCTGTCTCTGTGTCTCCGTCTCCCTGTCTCTGTTTTTGTCTCTGTCTTTATCTCTGCCTTCGTCTCTGTCTGTGTGTGACAGACTCTGTGTCTCTGTCTCTGTGTCTCTGTCTCTGCGTCTCTGTCTCTGTGTCTCTGTCTCTGTGTCTCTGTCTCTGTGTCTCTGTCTCTTTGTCTCTGCCTCTGTGTCTCTGTCTCTGTGTCTTTGTCCCTGTGTCTTTGTCTCTGTGTCTCTGTCTGTGTGTCTCTGTCTATGTGTCCCTGTCTCCTAGTCTCTGTCTCTGTGTCTCTGTGTCTCTGTGTCTCTGTCTCTGTGCCTCTGTCTCTGTGTCTCTGCCTCTGTTTTTGTATCTGTCTTTATCTCTGTCTTTGTCTCTGTCTCTGTGTCTCTGTTTCTGTGTCTCTGTTTCTGTGTCTCTGTGCCTCTGTCTCTGTCTTTGTCTCTGTCTCTGACTCTGTCTCTGTCTGTGTGTCTCAGACTCTGTGTCTCCGTCTCTGTGTCTCTGTCTCTGCGTCTCTGTCTCTGTGTCTCTGTCTCTGTGTCTCTGTCTCTGTGTCTCTGTTCTCTATGTCTCTGTCTCTGTGTCTCTGCCTCTCTGTCTCTGTCTCTGTGTCTCTGTCTCTGTGTCTCTGTCTCTGTGTCTCTGTTTCTGTGTCTTTGTCTCTGTGTCTCTGTCTGTGTGTCTCTGTCTCTGTGTCCCTGTCTCCGAGTCTCTGTCTCTGTGTCTCTGTGCCTCTGTCTCTGTGTCTCTGTCTCTGTGTCTCCGTCTCCTTGTCTCTGTTTTTGTCTCTGTCTTTATCTCTGTCTTCGTCTCTGTCTGCGTGTCTCAGACTCTGTGTCTCTGTCTCTGTGTCTCTGTCTCTGTGTCTCTGTCTCTGCGTCTCTGTCTCTGTGTCTCTGTCTCTGTGTCTCTGTTCTCTATGTCTCTGTCTCTGTGTCTCTGTGTCTCTGCGTCTCTGTGTCTCTGTGTCTCTGTCTCTGTTCCTCTCTCTCTGCGTCTCTGTCTCTGTCTCTCTGTCTCTGTGTCTCTGTGCCTCTGTCTCTGAGTCTCTGTCTCTGTGTCTCCGTCTCCTTGTCTCTGTTTTTGTCTCTGTCTTTATCTCTGTCTTCGTCTCTGTCTCTGTGTCTCTGTCTCAGTGTCTCTGTCTCAGTGTCTCTGTCTCAGTGTCTCTGTCTCTGTGTCTCTGTCTCCGAGTCTCTGTCTCTGTGTCTCTGTGTCTCTGTGTCTCTGTCTCTGTGCCTCTGTCTCTGTGTCTCCGTCTCTGTGTCTCCGTCTCTTTGTCTCTGTTTTTGTATCTGTCTTTGTCTCTGTCTGTGTACCTCAGTCTGTGTGTCTCTTTCTGTGTGTCTCTGTCTCTGTCTCTGTCTTTGTCTCTGTCTCTTTGTCTCTGTCTCTTTGTCTCTGTATCTTTGTCTCTGTCTCTTTGTCTCTGTCTCTTTGTCTCTGTCTCTTTGTCTCTGCCTCTTTGTCTCTGTCTCCTTGTCTCTGTCTCCGTGTCTCTTTCTCTGTGTCTCTGTTCTCTATGTCTCTGTCTCTGTGTCTCTGTCTCTCTGTCTCTGTCTCTGTCTCTGTGTCTCTGCCTCTGTGTCTGTGTCTCTGTGTCTCTGTCTCTGTGTCTCTGTGTCTTTGTCCCTGTGTCTTTGTCTCTGTGTCTCTGTCTGTGTGTCTCTGTCTCTGTGTCCCTGTCTCCGAGTCTCTGTCTCTGTGTCTCTGTGTCTCTGTTTCTCTGTGTCTCTGTGTCTCTGTGTCTCTGTCTCTGTGCCTCTGTCTCTGTGTCTCTGTCTCTGTTTTTGTATCTGTCCTTATCTCTGTCTTTGTCTCTGTCTCTGTTTTTGTATCTGTCTTTATCTCTGTCTTTGTCTCTGTCTCTGTGTCTCTGTTTCTGTGTCTCTGTTCTGTGTCTCTGTGCCACTGTCTCTGTCTTTGTCTCTGTCTCTGTCTCTGACTCTGTCTCTGTCTGTGTGTGACAGACTCTGTGTCTCTGTCTCTGTGTCTCTGTCTCTGCGTCTCTGTCTCTGTGTCTCTGTCTCTGTGTCTCTGTCTCTGTGTCTCTGTCTCTGTCTCCGTTTCTATCTCTGACTCTGTCTCCGTATCTGTGTCTCCGTCTCTGTGTCTCTGTCTGTGTGTCTCTCTCCCTGTGTCTCTGTATCTGTGTCTCTGTGTCTGCTTCTCTGTCTCTTTGTCTCTGTCGCTGACTCTGTCTCCGTATCTGTGTCTCTGTCTGTGTGTCTCTGTCCCTCTGTCACTGTCCCTGTGTCTCTGTCTCTGTGTCTCTGTCTCTGTGTCTCTGTCTCTCTGTCTCTGTCTCTGTGTCTCTGTCTCTGCGCCTCTGTCTCTGTGTCTCTGTCTCTGTGTCTCCGTCTCTGCGCCTCTGTCTCTGTGTCTCTGTCTCTGTGTCTCCGTCTCTGTGTCTCTGACTCTGTGTCTCTGTCTCTGTGTCTCTGTCTCTGTGTCTCTGTCTCTGTGTCTCTGTCTCTGCGTCTCTGTCTCTGTGTCTCTGTTCTCTATGTCTCTGTCTCTGTGTCTCTGTCTCTCTGTCTCTGTCTCTGTGTCCCTGTCTCTGTGTCTCTGTCTCTGTCTTTATCTCTGTCTTCGTCTCTGTCTCTGTGTCTCTGTCTCAGTGTCTCTGTCTCAGTGTCTCTGTCTCAGTGTCTCTGTCTCTGTGTCTCTGTGCCTCTGTCTCTGTGTCTCTGTCTCTGTGTCTCCGTCTCCTTGTCTCTGTATCTGTCTCTGTCTCTGTCTCTGTCTCTGTCTCTGTCTCTGTCTCTGTCTCCTTATCTCTGTCTCTGCATCTCTGCCTCCGTGCCTATGACTCTACGTCTCTGTCTCTGTCTCAGTCTCTGTCTCTGTCTCTGTCTCTGTCTCTGTCTCTGTCTCTGTCTCTGTCTCTGTCTCTGTCTCTGTCTCTGTCTCTGTCTCTGTCTCTGTCTCTGTCTCTGTCTCTGTCTCTGTCTCTGTCTCTGTCTCTGTCTCTGTCTCTGTCTCTGTCTCTGTCTCCATCTCTGTCTCTGTCTCGGTCTTTGTCTCCGTCTCTGTCTCTGTCTCGGTCTCTGTCTCTGTCTCTGTCTCTGTCTCTGTCTCTGTTTCTGTCTCTGTCTCTGTCTCTGTCCCTGCCTCTGTCTCCGTTTCAATCTCTGACTCTGTCACTGTATCTGTGTCTCTGTCTCTGTGTCTCTGTCTGTGTGTCTCTGTCCCCGAATCTCTGTCTCTGTGTCTCTGTGTCTCTGTGTCTCTGTGTCTCTGTGTCTCTGTGTCTCTGTGTCTCAGTCTCTGTGCCTCTGTCTCTGTGTCTCTGTCCCTGTTTTTGTCTCTGTCTTTATCTCTGTCTTCGTCTCTGCCTCTTTGTCTCTGTCTCTTTGTCTCTGTCCTTTTGTCTCTGTCCCTTTGTCTCTGTCTCCGTGTCTCTTTCTGTGTGTCTCTGTCTCTGTCTCTGTCTTTGTCTGTGTCTCTGACACTGTCTCTGTCTCCGTGTCTCTGTCTCAGTGCCTCTGTCTCTGTGTCTCTGTCTCTGTGCCTCTGTCTCTGTGTCTCTGTCTCTGTGTCTCTGTCTCTGTGTCGCTGTTTCTGTGTCAGTCTCTGTCCCTTTGTCTCTATCTCTGTGTTTCTGTTCCTGTGTCTCTGTGTCTCTGTGTTTCTGTCTCTGTCTCTGTCTCTGACTCTGTCTCTGTCTCTGTGTCTCTGTCTCTGTCTGTGTGTCTGTATCGCTGTCTCTGTGTCTCTGTCTCTGAGTCTATGTCTCGGTGTCTCTGTCTCTGCCTCTGTGCCTCTGTCTCTGTGTCTCTGTCTCTGTGTCTCCGTCTCCTTGTCTCTGTTTTTGTCTCTGTCTTTATCTCTGTCTTCGTCTCTGTCTCTGTGTCTCTGTCTCAGTGTCTCTGTCTCAGTGTCTCTGTCTCTGCGTCTCTGTCTCCGAGTCTCTGTCTCTGTATCTCCGTGTCTCTGTGTCTCTGTCTCTGTGCCTCTGTCTCTGTGTCTCTGTCTCTGTGTCTCCGTCTCTCTGTCTCCATTTTTGTATCTGTCTTTGTCTCTGTCTACGTACCTCAGTCTGTGTGTGTCTGTCTCTGTGTCTTTGTCTCTGTGTCTCTGTTTCTGTGTCTCTGTCCCTGTGTCTCTGTCTCTGTGTCTCTGTCTCCGAGACTCTGTCTCTGTGTCTCTGTGTCTCTGTGTCTCTGTGTCTCTGTCTCTGTGCCTCTGTCTCTGTGTCTCCGTCTCCTTGTCTCCGTTTTTGTTTCTCTCTTTATCTCTGTCTCTGTCCCTGTCTCTGTCTCTGTCTCTGTCTCTGTCTCTGTATCTGTCTCTGTCTCTGTCTCTGCCTCGGTCTCTGTCTCTGTTTCTGTCTCTGCCATGTCTCTGTCTCTGTCTGTCTCTGTCTCTGTCTCCGTTTCTATCTCTGACTCTGTCTCTCTATCTGTGTCTCTGGCTCTGTGTCTGTGTCTGTGTGTCGCTGTTTCTGTGTCTGTTTCTGTCCCTGTGTCTCTGTGTCTCTGTGTTTCTGTCTTTTCCTCTGTCTCTGACTCTGTCTCTGTCTCTGTGTCTATGTCTCGGTGTCTCTGTGTCTCTGTCTCTGTGCCTCTGTCTCTGTGTCTCCGTCTCTGTGTCTCCGTCTCTTTGTCTCTGTTTTTGTATCTGTCTTTGTCTCTGTCTGTGTACCTCAGTCTGTGTGTCTCTTTCTGTGTGTCTCTGTCTCTGTCTCTGTCTTTGTCTCTGTCTCTTTGTCTCTTTGTCTCTTTATCTTTGTCTCTGTCTCTTTGTCTCTGTCTCTTTGTCTCTGTCTCTTTGTCACTGTCTCTTTGTCTCTGTCTCTTTGTCTCTGTCTCTTTGTCTCTGTCTCTTTGTCTCTGTCTCTTTGTCTCTGTCTCTTTGTCTCTGTCTCTTTGTCTCTGTCTCTTTGTCTCTGTCTCTTTGTCTCTGTCTCTTTGTCTCTGTCTCTTTGTCTCTGTCTCTTTGTCTCTGTCTCTTTGTCTCTGCCTCTTTGTCTCTGTCTCCTTGTCTCTGTCTCCGTGTCTCTTTCTGTGTGTCTCTCTCTCTGTCTCTGTCTTTGTCTCTGTCTCTGACTCTGTCTCTGTCTCCGTGTCTCTGTCTAAGTGTCTCTGTCTCTGTGTCTCTGTCTCTGTGCCTCTGTCTCTGTGTCTCTGTCTCTGTCTCCGTTTCTATCTCTGACTCTGTCTCTGTATCTGTGTCTCCGTCTCTATGTCTCTGTCTGTGTGTCTCTCTCCCTGTGTCTCTGTCGCTGTGTCTCTGTCTCTGCTTCTCTGTCTCTTTGTCTCTGTCGCTGACTCTGCCTCCGTATCTGTGTCTCTGTCCCTCTGTCTCTGTCCCTGGGTCTCTGTCTGTGTGTCTCTGCCTCTGTCTCTGTGTCTGTCTCTGTCTCTGTCTCTGTGTCTGTCTCTGCCTCTGTCTCCGTCTCTGTCCCTGTCTCTCTGTCTCTGTCTCTGTCTCTGTCTCTGTCTCTGTCTCTGTCTCTGTCCCTGTCTCTATCTCTGTCTCTGTCGCTGTCTCTGCCTCTGTCTCAGTCCCTGCGTCTGTCTCGGTCTTTGTCTCCATCTCTGTCTCTGTCTCGGTCTTTGTCTCCGTCTCTGTCTCTGTCTCGGTCTCTGTCTCTGTCTCTGTCTCTGTCTCTGTCTCTGTTTCTGTCTCTGTCTCTGTCTCTGTCCCTGCCTCTGTCTCCGTTTCAATCTCTGACTCTGTCACTGTATCTGTGTCTCTGTCTCTGTGTCTCTGTCTGTGTGTCTCTGTCCCCGAATCTCTGTCTCTGTGTCTCTGTGTCTCTGTGTCTCTGTGTCTCTGTGTCTCTGTGTCTCTGTGTCTCAGTCTCTGTGCCTCTGTCTCTGTGTCTCTGTCCCTGTTTTTGTCTCTGTCTTTATCTCTGTCTTCGTCTCTGCCTCTTTGTCTCTGTCTCTTTGTCTCTGTCCTTTTGTCTCTGTCCCTTTGTCTCTGTCTCCGTGTCTCTTTCTGTGTGTCTCTGTCTCTGTCTCTGTCTTTGTCTGTGTCTCTGACACTGTCTCTGTCTCCGTGTCTCTGTCTCAGTGCCTCTGTCTCTGTGTCTCTGTCTCTGTGCCTCTGTCTCTGTGTCTCTGTCTCTGTGTCTCTGTCTCTGTGTCGCTGTTTCTGTGTCAGTCTCTGTCCCTTTGTCTCTATCTCTGTGTTTCTGTTCCTGTGTCTCTGTGTCTCTGTGTTTCTGTCTCTGTCTCTGTCTCTGACTCTGTCTCTGTCTCTGTGTCTCTGTCTCTGTCTGTGTGTCTGTATCGCTGTCTCTGTGTCTCTGTCTCTGAGTCTATGTCTCGGTGTCTCTGTCTCTGCCTCTGTGCCTCTGTCTCTGTGTCTCTGTCTCTGTGTCTCCGTCTCCTTGTCTCTGTTTTTGTCTCTGTCTTTATCTCTGTCTTCGTCTCTGTCTCTGTGTCTCTGTCTCAGTGTCTCTGTCTCAGTGTCTCTGTCTCTGCGTCTCTGTCTCCGAGTCTCTGTCTCTGTATCTCCGTGTCTCTGTGTCTCTGTCTCTGTGCCTCTGTCTCTGTGTCTCTGTCTCTGTGTCTCCGTCTCTCTGTCTCCATTTTTGTATCTGTCTTTGTCTCTGTCTACGTACCTCAGTCTGTGTGTGTCTGTCTCTGTGTCTTTGTCTCTGTGTCTCTGTTTCTGTGTCTCTGTCCCTGTGTCTCTGTCTCTGTGTCTCTGTCTCCGAGACTCTGTCTCTGTGTCTCTGTGTCTCTGTGTCTCTGTGTCTCTGTCTCTGTGCCTCTGTCTCTGTGTCTCCGTCTCCTTGTCTCCGTTTTTGTTTCTCTCTTTATCTCTGTCTCTGTCCCTGTCTCTGTCTCTGTCTCTGTCTCTGTCTCTGTCTCTGTATCTGTCTCTGTCTCTGTCTCTGCCTCGGTCTCTGTCTCTGTTTCTGTCTCTGCCATGTCTCTGTCTCTGTCTGTCTCTGTCTCTGTCTCCGTTTCTATCTCTGACTCTGTCTCTCTATCTGTGTCTCTGGCTCTGTGTCTGTGTCTGTGTGTCGCTGTTTCTGTGTCTGTTTCTGTCCCTGTGTCTCTGTGTCTCTGTGTTTCTGTCTTTTCCTCTGTCTCTGACTCTGTCTCTGTCTCTGTGTCTATGTCTCGGTGTCTCTGTGTCTCTGTCTCTGTGCCTCTGTCTCTGTGTCTCCGTCTCTGTGTCTCCGTCTCTTTGTCTCTGTTTTTGTATCTGTCTTTGTCTCTGTCTGTGTACCTCAGTCTGTGTGTCTCTTTCTGTGTGTCTCTGTCTCTGTCTCTGTCTTTGTCTCTGTCTCTTTGTCTCTTTGTCTCTTTATCTTTGTCTCTGTCTCTTTGTCTCTGTCTCTTTGTCTCTGTCTCTTTGTCACTGTCTCTTTGTCTCTGTCTCTTTGTCTCTGTCTCTTTGTCTCTGTCTCTTTGTCTCTGTCTCTTTGTCTCTGTCTCTTTGTCTCTGTCTCTTTGTCTCTGTCTCTTTGTCTCTGTCTCTTTGTCTCTGTCTCTTTGTCTCTGTCTCTTTGTCTCTGTCTCTTTGTCTCTGTCTCTTTGTCTCTGTCTCTTTGTCTCTGCCTCTTTGTCTCTGTCTCCTTGTCTCTGTCTCCGTGTCTCTTTCTGTGTGTCTCTCTCTCTGTCTCTGTCTTTGTCTCTGTCTCTGACTCTGTCTCTGTCTCCGTGTCTCTGTCTAAGTGTCTCTGTCTCTGTGTCTCTGTCTCTGTGCCTCTGTCTCTGTGTCTCTGTCTCTGTCTCCGTTTCTATCTCTGACTCTGTCTCTGTATCTGTGTCTCCGTCTCTATGTCTCTGTCTGTGTGTCTCTCTCCCTGTGTCTCTGTCGCTGTGTCTCTGTCTCTGCTTCTCTGTCTCTTTGTCTCTGTCGCTGACTCTGCCTCCGTATCTGTGTCTCTGTCCCTCTGTCTCTGTCCCTGGGTCTCTGTCTGTGTGTCTCTGCCTCTGTCTCTGTGTCTGTCTCTGTCTCTGTCTCTGTGTCTGTCTCTGCCTCTGTCTCCGTCTCTGTCCCTGTCTCTCTGTCTCTGTCTCTGTCTCTGTCTCTGTCTCTGTCTCTGTCTCTGTCTCTGTCTCTGTCTCTGTCTCTGTCTCTGTGTCTCTGTCTCTGTCTCCGTTTCTATCTCTGACTCTGTCTCTGTATCTGTGTCTCCGTCTCTATGTCTCTGTCTGTGTGTCTCTCTCCCTGTGTCTCTGTCGCTGTGTCTCTGTCTCTGCTTCTCTGTCTCTTTGTCTCTGTCGCTGACTCTGCCTCCGTATCTGTGTCTCTGTCCCTCTGTCTCTGTCCCTGGGTCTCTGTCTGTGTGTCTCTGCCTCTGTCTCCGTGTCTCTGTCTCTGCATCTCTGCCTCTGTCTCTGTCTCTGTCTCTGTCTCTGTCTCTGTCTCTGTCTCTGCCTCTGTCTCTGTCTCTGTCTCTGTCTCTGTCTCTGTCTCTGTCTCTGTCTCTGTCTCTGTGTCTGTCTCTGCCTCTGTCTCCGTCTCTGTCCCTGTCTCTCTGTCTCTGTCTCTGCATCTCTGTCTCTGTGTCTCCGTCTCTGTGTCTCTGCCTCTGTCTCTGTCTCTGTCTCTGTCTCTGTCTCTGTCTCTGTCCCTGTCCCTGCCTCTGTCTCTGCCCTGTCTCTATCTCTGTCTCTGTCGCTGTCTCTGCCTCTGTCTCAGTCCCTGCGTCTGTCTCGGTCTTTGTCTCCGTCTCTGTTTCTGTCTCTGTCTCCGTCTCTGTCTCTGTCTCTGTCTCAGTCTCTGTCTCGGTCTCTGTCTCTGTCTCTGTCTCTGTCTCTGTCTCTGCATCTCTGTCTCTGTCTCTGTCTCTGTCTCTGTCTCTGTCTCTGTCTCTGTCTCTGTCTCTGTCTCTGTCTCTGTCTCTGTCTCTGTCTCTGTCTCTGTCTCTGTCTCTGTCTCTGTCTCTGTCTCTGTCTCTGTCTCTGTCTCTGTCTCTGTCTCTGTCTCTGTCTCTGTCCCTGTCCCTCCCCCTGTGCCTGTCGCTGTTTCTGTCTCTGTCTCTGTCTATTCCTCTGTCTCTGTCTCTGTCTATTCCTCTGTCTCTGTCTCTGACCCTGTGCCTCTCCCTGTGCCTGTCGCTGTTTCTGTCTCTGTCTCTGTCTCTGTCTCCGTCTCTGCCTCTGTCTTTGTCTCTGTCTCAGTCTCTGTCTCTGTCTCTGTCTCTGTCACTGTCTCTGTCTCTGTCTCTCCCTGCGTCTCAGTCTCTGTGTCTGTCTGGGTCTCTGTCTCTGTCTCGGTCTTTGTCTCCGTCTCTGTCTCTGTCTCTGTCTCTGTCTCTGTCTCTGTCTCTGTCTCTGTCTCTGTCTCTGTCTCTGTCTCTGTCTCTGTCTCTGTCTCTGTCTCTGTCTCTGTCTCTGTCTCTGTCTCTGTCTCTGTTTCTGTCTCTGTCTCTGTCTCTGTCTCTGTCTCTGTCTCTGTCTCTGTCTCTGTCTCTGTCTCTGTCTCTGTCTCTGTCTCTGTCTCTGTCTCTGTCTCTGTCTCTGTCTCTGTCTCTGTCTCTGTCTCTGTCTCTGTCTCTGCCTCCGTCTCTGTGTTTGTCTCTGCCTCTGTCTCCGTCTCCGTCTCTGTCTCTGTCTCTGTGTCTCTGTCGCTGCATCTCTGTCTCTGTGTCTCCGTCTCTGTGTCTCTGCCTCTGTCTCTGTCTCTGTCTCTGTCTCTGTCTCTGCCTCTGTCTCCGTCTCCGTCTCTGCCTCTATCTCCGTCTCCGTCCCTGGCTCTGTCTCTGCCTCTGTCTCCGTCTCTGTCTCTGTCTCTGTCTCTGTCTCTGTCTCTGTCCCTGTCTCTGTCCCTGTCCCTGTCTCTGTCTCTGTCTCTGTCTCTGTCTCTGTCTCTGTCTCTGTCTCTGTCTCTGTCTCTGTCTCTGTCTCTGTCTCTGTCTCTGTCTCTGTCTCTGTCTCTGCCTCTGTCTCCGTCTCTGTCCCTGTCTCTCTGTCTCTGTCTCTGCATCTCTTTCTCTGTGTCTCCGTCTCTGTGTCTCTGCCTCTGTCTCTGTCTCTGTCTGTGTCTCTGTCCCTGTCTCTGGGTCTCTGTCTGTGTGTCTCTGCCTCTGTCTCTGTGTCTCTGTCTCTGCATCTCTGCCTCTGTCTCTGTCTCTGTCTCTGTCTCTGTCTCTGTCTCTGCCTCTGTCTCTGTCTCTGTCTCTGTCTCCGTCTTTGTCTCCGTCCTTTTCTCCGTCTTTGTCCCCTGCCCCTCTGCCTCCGACCATGTCTCCTGCCCCTCTGTCTCTGTCTGTCTCTCTGTCCCACCCTCTGTCTTTGTCTCTGTCTCTTCCTCGGTCTGAGTCTCTGTCCCTGCCTCTGTCTCTGTCTCTGTCTCTGCCTCCGTCTCTGTCTCTGTCTCTGTCTCTGTCTCTGTCTCTGTCTCTGTCTCTGTCTCTGTCTCTGTCTCTGTCTCTGTCTCTGTTTCTGTCTCTGTCTCTGTCTCTGTCTCTGTGTCTGTCTCCGTCTGTGTCTCTGTCTCTGTCTCCGTCTGTGTCTCTGTCTCTGTCTCTGTCTCTGTCTCTGTCTCTGTCTCTGTCTCTGTCTCTGTCTCTGTCTCTGTCTCTGTCTCTGTCTCTGTCTCTGTCTCTGTCTCTTCCTCGGTCTGAGTCTCTGTCCCTGCCTCTGTCTCTGTCTCTGCCTCCGTCTCTGTCTCTGTCTCTGTCTCTGTCTCTGACTCTGTCTCTGTCTCTGTCTCTGTCTCTGTCTCTGTCTCTGTCTGTGTATCCGTCTCCGTCTCCATCTCTGTGTCTGTCTCTGTCTCTCTTTCTATCTCTGTCTGTGTCTCTGCCTCCGTCTCTGTCTCCGTCAGTGTCTCTGTCTCCGTCCCGTCTCCGTCTCCATCTCTGTCTCTGTCTCTGTCTCTCTTTCTGTCTCTGTCTCTGTCTCTGCCTCCGTCTCTGTCTCTGTCTCTGTCTCTGTCCCTGACTCTGTCTCTGTCTCTGTCTCTGTCTCTGTCTCTGTCTCAGTCTCTGTCTCTGTCTCTGTCTCTGTCTCTGTCTCTGTCTCTGTCTCTGTCTCTGTCTCTGTCTCTGTCTCTGTTTCTGTCTCTGTCTCTGTCTCTGTCTCTGTCTCTGTCTCCGTCTGTGTCTCTGTCTCTGTCTCCGTCTGTGTCTCTGTCTCTGTCTCTGTCTCTGTCTCTGTCTCTGTCTCTGTCTCTGTCTCTGTCTCTGTCTCTGTCTCTGTCTCTGTCTCTTCCTCGGTCTGAGTCTCTGTCCCTGCCTCTGTCTCTGTCTCTGTCTCTGCCTCCGTCTCTGTCTCTGTCTCTGTCTCTGTCTCTGACTCTGTCTCTGTCTCTGTCTCTGTCTCTGTCTCTGTCTCTGTCTCTGTCTCTGTCTCAGTCTCTGTCTCTGTCTCTGTCTCCGTCTCTGTGTCTGTCTCTGTCTCTGTCTGTGTATCCGTCTCCGTCTCCATCTCTGTCTCTGTCTCTGTCTCTCTTTCTATCTCTGTCTGTGTCTCTGCCTCCGTCTCTGTCTCCGTCAGTGTCTCTGTCTCCGTCCCGTCTCCGTCTCCATCTCTGTCTCTGTCTCTGTCTCTCTTTCTGTCTCTGTCTCTGTCTCTGCCTCCGTCTCTGTCTCCGTCTGTGTCTCTGTCTCTGTCTCTGGGTCTCTGTCTTGTGTCTCTGCGAACTGTCTCTGTGTCTCTGTCTCTGCATCTCTGCCTCCGTGCCTATGTCTCTATGTTTCTGTCTCTGTCTCTGCCTCTATCTCCGTCCCCGTCTCTGTCTCTGTCTCTGTCTCAGTCTCAGTCTCTGCCTCTGTCTCTGTCTCTGTCTCTGTCTCTGTCTCTGTCTCTGTCTCTGTCTCTGTCTCTGTCTCTGTCTCTGTCCCTGTCCCTGTCTCTGTCTCTGTCTCTGTCTCTTCCTCTGTCTCTGTCTCCGTCTCTGTCCCTGGCTCTGTCTCTGCCTCTGTCTCCGTCTCTGTCCCTGTCTCGGTCTTTGTCTCCGTCTCTGTCTCTGTCTCTGTCTCTGTCTCTGTCTCTGTCTCTGCCTCTGTCTCTGTCTCTGTCTCTGTCTCTGTCTCTGTCTCTGTCTCTGTCTCTGTCTCTGTCTCTGTCTCTGTCTCTGTCTCTGTCTCTGTCTCTGTCTCTGTCTCTGTCTCTGTCTCTGTCTCTGTCTCTGTCTCGGTCTTTGCCTCCGTCTCTGTTTCTGTCTCTGTCTCTGTCTCTGTCTCTGCCTCTGGCTCTGTCTCTGTCTCTGTCTCTGTCTCTGTCTCTGCCTCTGCCTCTGCCCTGTCTCAGTCTCTGTCTCTGTCTCTGTCTCTGTATCTGTCTCTGTCTCTGCCTCTGTCTCCGTCTCTGTCTCTGTCTCTGTCTCTGTCTCTGCCTCTGTCTCTGCCCTGTCTTTATCTCTGTCTCTGTAGCTGTCTCTGCCTCTGTCTCAGTCCCTGCGTCTGTCTCGGTCTTTGTCTCCGTCTCTGTCTCTGTCCCTGTCTCTGTCTCTGTCTCTGTCTCTGTCTCTGTCTCTGTCTCTGTCTCAGTTTCTGTCGCTGTCGCTGTCTCTGTCTCTGTCTCTGTCTCTGTCGCTGTCTCTGTCTCTGTCTCTGTCTCTGTCTCTGTCTCTGTCTCTGTCTCTGTCTCTGTCTATGTCTCTGTCTCTGTCTCTGTCTCTGTCTACGTCTCTGTCTCTCTCTCTGTCTCTGTCTCTGTCTCTGTCTCTGTCTCTGTCTCTGTCTCTGTCTCTGTCTCTGTCTCTATCTCCGTCCCTGGCTCTGTCTCTGCCTCTGTCTCCGTCTCTGTCCCTGTCTCTCTGTCTCTGTCTGTGCATCTCTTTCTCTGTGTCTCCGTCTCTGTGTCTCTGCCTCTGTCTCTGTCTCTGTCTGTGTCTCTGTCCCTGTCTCTGGGTCTCTGTCTGTGTGTCTCTGCCTCTGTCTCTGTGTCTCTGTCTCTGCATCTCTGCCTCTGTCTCTGTCTCTGTCTCTGTCTCTGTCACTGTCTCTGCCTCTGTCTCTGTCTCTGTCTCTGTCTCCGTCTTTGTCTCCGTCCTTTTCTCCGTCTTTGTCCCCTGCCCCTCTGCCTCCGACCATGTCTCCTGCCCCTCTGTCTCTGTCTGTCTCTCTTTCTCACCCTCTGTCTTTGTCTCTGTCTCTTCCTCGGTCTGAGTCTCTGTCCCTGCCTCTGTCTCTGTCTCTGTCTCTGCCTCCGTCTCTGTCTCTGTCTCTGTCTCTGTCTCTGTCTCTGTCTCTGTCTCTGTCTCTGTCTCTGTCTCTGTCTCTGTTTCTGTCTCTGTCTCTGTCTCTGTCTCTGTGTCTGTCTCCGTCTGTGTCTCTGTCTCTGTCTCCGTCTGTGTCTCTGTCTCTGTCTCTGTCTCTGTCTCTGTCTCTGTCTCTGTCTCTGTCTCTGTCTCTGTCTCTGTCTCTGTCTCTGTCTCTGTCTCTGTCTCTGTCTCTGTCTCTTCCTCGGTCTGAGTCTCTGTCCCTGCCTCTGTCTCTGTCTCTGCCTCCGTCTCTGTCTCTGTCTCTGTCTCTGTCTCTGACTCTGTCTCTGTCTCTGTCTCTGTCTCTGTCTCTGTCTCTGTCTCTGTCTCTGTCTGTGTATCCGTCTCCGTCTCCATCTCTGTGTCTGTCTCTGTCTCTCTTTCTATCTCTGTCTGTGTCTCTGCCTCCGTCTCTGTCTCCGTCAGTGTCTCTGTCTCCGTCCCGTCTCCGTCTCCATCTCTGTCTCTGTCTCTGTCTCTCTTTCTGTCTCTGTCTCTGTCTCTGCCTCCGTCTCTGTCTCTGTCTCTGTCTCTGTCCCTGACTCTGTCTCTGTCTCTGTCTCTGTCTCTGTCTCTGTCTCAGTCTCTGTCTCTGTCTCTGTCTCTGTCTCTGTCTCTGTCTCTGTCTCTGTCTCTGTCTCTGTCTCTGTCTCTGTTTCTGTCTCTGTCTCTGTCTCTGTCTCTGTCTCTGTCTCCGTCTGTGTCTCTGTCTCTGTCTCCGTCTGTGTCTCTGTCTCTGTCTCTGTCTCTGTCTCTGTCTCTGTCTCTGTCTCTGTCTCTGTCTCTGTCTCTGTCTCTGTCTCTGTCTCTGTCCCTGTCCCTGTCTCTGTCTCTGTCTCTGTCTCTTCCTCTGTCTCTGTCTCCGTCTCTGTCCCTGGCTCTGTCTCTGCCTCTGTCTCCGTCTCTGTCCCTGTCTCGGTCTTTGTCTCCGTCTCTGTCTCTGTCTCTGTCTCTGTCTCTGTCTCTGTCTCTGCCTCTGTCTCTGTCTCTGTCTCTGTCTCTGTCTCTGTCTCTGTCTCTGTCTCTGTCTCTGTCTCTGTCTCTGTCTCTGTCTCTGTCTCTGTCTCGGTCTTTGCCTCCGTCTCTGTTTCTGTCTCTGTCTCTGTCTCTGTCTCTGCCTCTGGCTCTGTCTCTGTCTCTGTCTCTGTCTCTGTCTCTGCCTCTGCCTCTGCCCTGTCTCAGTCTCTGTCTCTGTCTCTGTCTCTGTATCTGTCTCTGTCTCTGCCTCTGTCTCCGTCTCTGTCTCTGTCTCTGTCTCTGTCTCTGCCTCTGTCTCTGCCCTGTCTTTATCTCTGTCTCTGTAGCTGTCTCTGCCTCTGTCTCAGTCCCTGCGTCTGTCTCGGTCTTTGTCTCCGTCTCTGTCTCTGTCCCTGTCTCTGTCTCTGTCTCTGTCTCTGTCTCTGTCTCTGTCTCTGTCTCAGTTTCTGTCGCTGTCGCTGTCTCTGTCTCTGTCTCTGTCTCTGTCGCTGTCTCTGTCTCTGTCTCTGTCTCGGTCTCTGTCTCTGTCTCTGTCTCTGTCTATGTCTCTGTCTCTGTCTCTGTCTCTGTCTACGTCTCTGTCTCTCTCTCTGTCTCTGTCTCTGTCTCTGTCTCTGTCTCTGTCTCTGTCTCTGTCTCTGTCTCTGTCTCTGTCTCTATCTCCGTCCCTGGCTCTGTCTCTGCCTCTGTCTCCGTCTCTGTCCCTGTCTCTCTGTCTCTGTCTGTGCATCTCTTTCTCTGTGTCTCCGTCTCTGTGTCTCTGCCTCTGTCTCTGTCTCTGTCTGTGTCTCTGTCCCTGTCTCTGGGTCTCTGTCTGTGTGTCTCTGCCTCTGTCTCTGTGTCTCTGTCTCTGCATCTCTGCCTCTGTCTCTGTCTCTGTCTCTGTCTCTGTCACTGTCTCTGCCTCTGTCTCTGTCTCTGTCTCTGTCTCCGTCTTTGTCTCCGTCCTTTTCTCCGTCTTTGTCCCCTGCCCCTCTGCCTCCGACCATGTCTCCTGCCCCTCTGTCTCTGTCTGTCTCTCTTTCTCACCCTCTGTCTTTGTCTCTGTCTCTTCCTCGGTCTGAGTCTCTGTCCCTGCCTCTGTCTCTGTCTCTGTCTCTGCCTCCGTCTCTGTCTCTGTCTCTGTCTCTGTCTCTGTCTCTGTCTCTGTCTCTGTCTCTGTCTCTGTCTCTGTCTCTGTCTCTGTTTCTGTCTCTGTCTCTGTCTCTGTCTCTGTGTCTGTCTCCGTCTGTGTCTCTGTCTCTGTCTCCGTCTGTGTCTCTGTCTCTGTCTCTGTCTCTGTCTCTGTCTCTGTCTCTGTCTCTGTCTCTGTCTCTGTCTCTGTCTCTGTCTCTGTCTCTGTCTCTGTCTCTGTCTCTGTCTCTTCCTCGGTCTGAGTCTCTGTCCCTGCCTCTGTCTCTGTCTCTGCCTCCGTCTCTGTCTCTGTCTCTGTCTCTGTCTCTGACTCTGTCTCTGTCTCTGTCTCTGTCTCTGTCTCTGTCTCTGTCTGTGTATCCGTCTCCGTCTCCATCTCTGTGTCTGTCTCTGTCTCTCTTTCTATCTCTGTCTGTGTCTCTGCCTCCGTCTCTGTCTCCGTCAGTGTCTCTGTCTCCGTCCCGTCTCCGTCTCCATCTCTGTCTCTGTCTCTGTCTCTCTTTCTGTCTCTGTCTCTGTCTCTGCCTCCGTCTCTGTCTCTGTCTCTGTCTCTGTCCCTGACTCTGTCTCTGTCTCTGTCTCTGTCTCTGTCTCTGTCTCAGTCTCTGTCTCTGTCTCTGTCTCTGTCTCTGTCTCTGTCTCTGTCTCTGTCTCTGTCTCTGTCTCTGTCTCTGTTTCTGTCTCTGTCTCTGTCTCTGTCTCTGTCTCTGTCTCCGTCTGTGTCTCTGTCTCTGTCTCCGTCTGTGTCTCTGTCTCTGTCTCTGTCTCTGTCTCTGTCTCTGTCTCTGTCTCTGTCTCTGTCTCTGTCTCTTCCTCGGTCTGAGTCTCTGTCCCTGCCTCTGTCTCTGTCTCTGTCTCTGCCTCCGTCTCTGTCTCTGTCTCTGTCTCTGTCTCTGACTCTGTCTCTGTCTCTGTCTCTGTCTCTGTCTCTGTCTCTGTCTCTGTCTCAGTCTCTGTCTCTGTCTCTGTCTCCGTCTCTGTGTCTGTCTCTGTCTCTGTCTGTGTATCCGTCTCCGTCTCCATCTCTGTCTCTGTCTCTGTCTCTCTTTCTATCTCTGTCTGTGTCTCTGCCTCCGTCTCTGTCTCCGTCAGTGTCTCTGTCTCCGTCCCGTCTCCGTCTCCATCTCTGTCTCTGTCTCTGTCTCTCTTTCTGTCTCTGTCTCTGTCTCTGCCTCCGTCTCTGTCTCCGTCTGTGTCTCTGTCTCTGTCTCTGGGTCTCTGTCTTGTGTCTCTGCGAACTGTCTCTGTGTCTCTGTCTCTGCATCTCTGCCTCCGTGCCTATGTCTCTATGTTTCTGTCTCTGTCTCTGCCTCTATCTCCGTCCCCGTCTCTGTCTCTGTCTCTGTCTCAGTCTCAGTCTCTGCCTCTGTCTCTGTCTCTGTCTCTGTCTCTGTCTCTGTCTCTGTCTCTGTCTCTGTCTCTGTCTCTGTCTCTGTCTCTGTCTCTGTCCCTGTCCCTGTCTCTGTCTCTGTCTCTGTCTCTTCCTCTGTCTCTGTCTCCGTCTCTGTCCCTGGCTCTGTCTCTGCCTCTGTCTCCGTCTCTGTCCCTGTCTCGGTCTTTGTCTCCGTCTCTGTCTCTGTCTCTGTCTCTGTCTCTGTCTCTGTCTCTGTCTCTGCCTCTGTCTCTGTCTCTGTCTCTGTCTCTGTCTCTGTCTCTGTCTCTGTCTCTGTCTCTGTCTCTGTCTCTGTCTCTGTCTCTGTCTCTGTCTCTGTCTCTGTCTCTGTCTCTGTCTCTGTCTCTGTCTCTGTCTCTGTCTCGGTCTTTGCCTCCGTCTCTGTTTCTGTCTCTGTCTCTGTCTCTGTCTCTGCCTCTGGCTCTGTCTCTGTCTCTGTCTCTGTCTCTGTCTCTGCCTCTGCCTCTGCCCTGTCTCAGTCTCTGTCTCTGTCTCTGTCTCTGTATCTGTCTCTGTCTCTGCCTCTGTCTCCGTCTCTGTCTCTGTCTCTGTCTCTGTCTCTGCCTCTGTCTCTGCCCTGTCTTTATCTCTGTCTCTGTAGCTGTCTCTGCCTCTGTCTCAGTCCCTGCGTCTGTCTCGGTCTTTGTCTCCGTCTCTGTCTCTGTCCCTGTCTCTGTCTCTGTCTCTGTCTCTGTCTCTGTCTCTGTCTCTGTCTCTGTCTCTGTCTCTGTCTCTGTCTCTGTCTCAGTTTCTGTCGCTGTCTCTGTCTCTGTCTCTGTCTCTGTCGCTGTCTCTGTCTCTGTCTCTGTCTCTGTCTCTGTCTCTGTCTCTGTCTATGTCTCTGTCTCTGTCTCTGTCTCTGTCTACGTCTCTGTCTCTCTCTCTGTCTCTGTCTCTGTCTCTGTCTCTGTCTCTGTCTCTGTCTCTGTCTCTGTCTCTGTCTCTGTCTCTGTCTCTATCTCCGTCCCTGGCTCTGTCTCTGCCTCTGTCTCCGTCTCTGTCTCTGTCTCTGCCTCCGCCTCTGTCTCTGTCTCTGTCTCTGTCTACGTCTCTGTCTCTCTCTCTGTCTCTGTCTCTGTCTCTGTCTCTGTCTCTGTCTCTGTCGCTGTCTCTCTCTCTGTCTCTGTCTCTATCTCCGTCCCTGGCTCTGTCTCTGCCTCTGTCTCCGTCTCTGTCTGTCTCTGCCTCTATCTCCGTCTCCGTCCCTGGCTCTGTCTCTGCCTCTGTCTCTGCCTCTGTCTCCGTCTCTGTCTGTCTCTGCCTCTATCTCCGTCTCCGTCCCTGGCTCTGTCTCTGCCTCTGTCTCCGTCTCTGTCTCTGTCTCTGCCTCTATCTCCGTCTCCGTCTCTGTCTCTGTCTCCGTCTCAGTCTCTGTCTCTGTCTCCGTCTCTGTCTCTGTCTCTGTTTCTATCTCTGCTTCTCTGCCTCCGTGCCTATGTCTCTATGTCTCTGTCTCTGTCTCTGTCTCTGTCTCTGTCTCTGTCTCTGTCTCTGTCTCTGTCTCTGTCTCTGTCTCTGTCTCTGTCTCAGTCTCTGCCTTCGTCTCTGTGTTTGTCTCTGACTCTGTCTCCGACTCTGTCTCTGTCTCCGTCTCCGTCTCCGTCTCCATCCCTGTCTCTGTCTCTGTCTCTCTTTCTATCTCTGTCTCTGTCTCTGCCTCCGTCTCTGTCTCCGTCAGTGTCTCTGTCTCTGTCTCTGGGTCTCTGTCTATGTGTCTCTGCCTCTGTCTCTTTGTCTCTGTCTCTGCATCTCTGCCTCCGTGCCTATGTCTCTATGTTTTTGTCTCTGTCTCTGTCTCTGTCTCAGTGTCTGTCTCTGTCTCTGTCTACGTCTCTGTCTCTCTCCCTGTCTCTGTCTCTGTCTCTGTCTCTGTCTCTGTCTCTGTCTCTGCCTCTGCCTCTGTCTCTGTCTCTGTCTCTGGCTCTGTCTCTGTGTCTGTCTATGTCTCTGTCTCTGTCTCTGTCTCTGTCTCTGTCTCTGTCTCTGTCTCTGTCTATTCCTCTGTCTCTGTCTCTGACCCTGTCCCTCTCCCTGTGCCTGTCGCTGTTTCTGTCTCTGTCTCTGTCTATTCCTCTGTCTGTGTCTCTGTCTCCGTCTCTGTCTCTGTTTTTGTCTCTGTCTCAGTCTCTGTCTCTGTCTCTGTCTCTGTCTCTGTCTCTGTCACTGTCTCTGTCTCTGTCTCTGCCTGCGTCTCAGTCTCTGTGTCTGTCTCGGTCTCTGTCTCTGTCTCGGTCTTTGTCTCCGTCTCTGTCTCTGTCGCTGCCTCTGTCTCTGTCTCTGTCTCTGTCTCTGTCTCTGTCTCTGTCTCTGTCTCTGTCTCTTTCTCTGTCTCTGTCTCTGTCTCTGTCTCTCCCTCAGTCTCTGTCTCTGTCTCTGTCTCTGTCTCTGTCTCTGTCTCTGTCTCTGCCTCCGTCTCTGTCTCCGTCAGTGTCTCTGTCTCTGTCTCTGTCTCTGTCTCTGGGTCTCTGTCTATGTGTCTCTGCATCTCTGCCTCCGTGTCTATGTCTCTATGTTTCTGTCTCTGTCTCTGTCTCTGTCTCTGTCTCTCTCTCTGTCTCTGTCTCTGTCGCTGTCACTTCCTCTGTCTCTGTCTCCGTCTCTGTGCCTGGCTATGTCTCTGCCTCTGTCTCCGTCTCTGTCTCTGTCTCGGTCTTTGTCTCCGTCTCTGTCTCTGTCTCTGTCTCTCTCTCTGTCTTTGTCTCTGTCTCTGTCTCTGTCTGTGTCTGTGTCTCTGCCTCTATCTCTGTCTCTGTCTCTGTCTCTGTCTCTGTCTCTGTTTCTGTCTCTGTCTCTGTCTCAGTCTCAGTCTCTGCCTCTGTCTCTGTCTCTGTCTCTGTCTCTGTCTCTGTCTCTGTCTCTGTCTCCGTCTCTGTCTCTGTCTCTGTCTCTGTCACTGTCTCTGTCCCTGTCCCTGTCTCTGTCTCTGTCTCTGTCTCTGTCTCTGTCTCTGTCTCTGTCTCTGTCTCTGTCTCTGTCTCTGTCTCTGTCTCTGTCTCTGTCTCTGTCTCTGTGTCTGTCTCTGTCTCTGTCTCTGTCCCTGTCCCTCTCCCTGTGCCTGTCGCTGTTTCTGTCTCTGTCTCTGTCTCTGACCCTGTCCCTCTCCCTGTGCCTGTCGCTGTTTCTGTCTCTGTCTCTGTCTATTCCTCTGTCTCTGTCTCTGTCTATTCCTCTGTCTCTGTCTCTGTCTCCGTCGCTGTCTCTGTCTTTGTCTCTGTCTCAGTCTCTGTCTCTGTCTCTGTCTCTGTCTCTGTCACTGTCTCTGTCTCTGTCTCTGCCTGCGTCTCAGTCTCTGTGTCTGTCTCGGTCTCTGTCTCTGTCTCGGTCTTTGTCTCCGTCTCTGTCTCTCTCTCTGTCTCTGTCTCTGCTTCTGGCTCTGCCCTGTCTCTATCTCTGTCTCTGTCGCTGTCTCTGCCTCTGTCTCAGTCCCTGCGTCTGCCTCGGTCTTTGTCTCCGTCTCTGTCTCTGTCTCTGTCTCTGTCTCTGTCTCTGTCTGTGTCTCCGTCTCCGTCTCCATCTCTGTCTCTGTCTCTGTCTCTCTTTCTATCTCTGTCTGTGTCTCTG
This sequence comes from Megachile willughbiella, assembly GCA_945859595.2. Lineage (NCBI taxonomy): Eukaryota > Metazoa > Arthropoda > Insecta > Hymenoptera > Megachilidae > Megachile > Megachile willughbiella. Next base: position 127,858 of record CAMAOD020000065.1, read on the forward strand.
CCTCCGTCTCTGTCTCCGTCAGTGTCTCTGTCTCCGTCCCGTCTCCGTCTCCATCTCTGTCTCTGTCTCTGTCTCTCTTTCTGTCTCTGTCTCTGTCTCTGCCTCCGTCTCTGTCTCCGTCTGTGTCTCTGTCTCTGTCTCTGGGTCTCTGTCTTGTGTCTCTGCGAACTGTCTCTGTGTCTCTGTCTCTGCATCTCTGCCTCCGTGCCTATGTCTCTATGTTTCTGTCTCTGTCTCTGCCTCTATCTCCGTCCCCGTCTCTGTCTCTGTCTCTGTCTCAGTCTCAGTCTCTGCCTCTGTCTCTGTCTCTGTCTCTGTCTCTGTCTCTGTCTCTGTCTCTGTCTCTGTCTCTGTCTCTGTCTCTGTCTCTGTCTCTGTCTCTGTCTCTGTCCCTGTCCCTGTCTCTGTCTCTGTCTCTGTCTCTTCCTCTGTCTCTGTCTCCGTCTCTGTCCCTGGCTCTGTCTCTGCCTCTGTCTCCGTCTCTGTCCCTGTCTCGGTCTTTGTCTCCGTCTCTGTCTCTGTCTCTGTCTCTGTCTCTGTCTCTGTCTCTGCCTCTGTCTCTGTCTCTGTCTCTGCCTCTGTCTCTGCCCTGTCTTTATCTCTGTCTCTGTAGCTGTCTCTGCCTCTGTCTCAGTCCCTGCGTCTGTCTCGGTCTTTGTCTCCGTCTCTGTCTCTGTCCCTGTCTCTGTCTCTGTCTCTGTCTCTGTCTCTGTCTCTGTCTCTGTCTCAGTTTCTGTCGCTGTCGCTGTCTCTGTCTCTGTCTCTGTCTCTGTCGCTGTCTCTGTCTCTGTCTCTGTCTCTGTCTCTGTCTCTGTCTCTGTCTCTGTCTATGTCTCTGTCTCTGTCTCTGTCTCTGTCTACGTCTCTGTCTCTCTCTCTGTCTCTGTCTCTGTCTCTGTCTCTGTCTCTGTCTCTGTCTCTGTCTCTGTCTCTATCTCCGTCCCTGGCTCTGTCTCTGCCTCTGTCTCCGTCTCTGTCTCTGTCTCTGCCTCCGCCTCTGTCTCTGTCTCTGTCTCTGTCTACGTCTCTGTCTCTCTCTCTGTCTCTGTCTCTGTCTCTGTCTCTGTCTCTGTCTCTGTCGCTGTCTCTCTCTCTGTCTCTGTCTCTATCTCCGTCCCTGGCTCTGTCTCTGCCTCTGTCTCCGTCTCTGTCTGTCTCTGCCTCTATCTCCGTCTCCGTCCCTGGCTCTGTCTCTGCCTCTGTCTCCGTCTCTGTCTCTGTCTCTGCCTCTATCTCCGTCTCCGTCTCTGTCTCTGTCTCCGTCTCAGTCTCTGTCTCTGTCTCCGTCTCTGTCTCTGTCTCTGTCTCTGTCTCTGTCTCTGTCTCTGTCTCTGTCTCTGTCTCTGTTTCTATCTCTGCTTCTCTGCCTCCGTGCCTATGTCTCTATGTCTCTGTCTCTGTCTCTGTCTCTGTCTCTGTCTCTGTCTCTGTCTCTGTCTCTGTCCCTGTCTCTGTCTCTGTCTCTGTCTCTGTCTCTGTCTCTGTCTCTGTCTCTGTCTCTGTCTCTGTCTCTGTCTCTGTCTCTGTCTCTGTCTCCGTCTCTGTCCCTGGCTCTGTCTCTGCCTCTGTCTCCGTCTCTGTCTCTGTCTCTGTGCCTCTGTCTCTGCATCTCTGTCTCTGTGTCTCCGTCTCTGTGTCTCTGCCTCTGTCTCTGTCTCTGTCTCTGTCTCTGTCTCTGTCTCTTCCTCTCTCTCTGTCTCCGTCTCTGTCTCCGTCCCTGTCTCTGTCTCTGTCACTGTCTCTGTCTCTGTCTCTGTCCTTGTCTCTGTCTCAGTCTCTGTCTTTGTCTCCGTCTTTGTCTCCGTCCTTGTCTCCGTCTTTGTCCCCTGCCCCTCTGCCCCCGACCATGTCACCTGCCCCGCTGTCTCTGTCTGTCTCTCTGTCTCTCCCTCTATCTTTGGCTCTGTCTCTTCCTCGGTCTGTGTCTCTGTCCCTGCCTCTGTCTCTGTCTCTGTCTCTGTCTCTGTCTCTGTCTCTGTCTCTGTCTCTGTCTCTGTCTCTGTCTCTGTCTCTGTCTCTGTCTCTGTCTCTGTCTCTGTCTCTGTCTCTGTCTCTGTCTCTGTCTCTGCCTCCGTCTCTGTGTTTGTCTCTGCCTCTGTCTCCGTCTCTGTCTCTGTCTCTGTGTCTCTGTCGCTGCATCTCTGTCTCTGTGTCTCCGTCTCTGTGTCTCTGCCTCTGTCTCTGTCTCTGTCTCTGTCTCTGTCTCTGTCTCTGTCTCCGTCTCCGTCTCTGCCTCTATCTCCGTCTCCGTCCCTGGCTCTGTCTCTGCCTCTGTCTCCGTCTCTGTCTCTGTCTCTGTCTCTGTCTCTGTCTCTGTCTCTGTCTCTGTCTCTGTCTCTGTCCCTGTCCCTGTCTCTGTCTCTGTCTCTGTCTCTGTCTCTGTCTCTGTCTCTGTCTCTGTCTCTGTCTCTGTCTCTGTCTCTGTCTCTGTCTCTGTCTCTGTCTCTGTCTCTGTCTCTGTCTCTGTCTCTGTCTCTGTCTCTGTCTCTGTCTCTGTCTCTGTCTCTGTCTCTGTCTCTGTCTCTGTCTCTGTCTCTGTCTCTGTCTCTGTCTCTGTCTCTGTCTCTGTCTCTGTCCCTGTCCCTCCCCCTGTGCCTGTCGCTGTTTCTGTCTCTGTCTCTGTCTATTCCTCTGTCTCTGTCTCTGACCCTGTCCCTCTCCCTGTGCCTGTCGCTGTTTCTGTCTCTGTCTTTGTCTCTGTCTCCGTCTCTGCCTCTGTCTTTGTCTCTGTCTCTGTCTCTGTCTCTGTCTCTGTCACTGTCTCTGTCTCTGTCTCTCCCTGCGTCTCAGTCTCTGTGTCTGTCTGGGTCTCTGTCTCTGTCTCGGTCTTTGTCTCCGTCTCTGTCTCTGTCTCTGTCTCTGTCTCTGTCTCTGTCTCTGTCTCTGTCTCTGTCTCTGTCTCTGTCTCTGTCTCTGTCTCTGTCTCTGTCTCTGTTTCTGTCTCTGTCTCTGTCTCTGTGTCTGTCTCTGTCTCTGTCTCTGTCTCTGTCTCTGTCTCTGTCTCTGTCTCTGTCTCTGTCTCTGTCTCTGTCTCTGTCTCTGTCTCTGTCTCTGTCTCTGTCTCTGTCTCTGTCTCTGTCTCTGTCTCTGTCTCTGTCTCTGCCTCCGTCTCTGTGTTTGTCTCTGCCTCTGTCTCCGTCTCCGTCTCTGTCTCTGTCTCTGTGTCTCTGTCGCTGCATCTCTGTCTCTGTGTCTCCGTCTCTGTGTCTCTGCCTCTGTCTCTGTCTCTGTCTCTGCCTCTGTCTCTGTCTCTGTCTCTGTCTCTGTCTCTGTCTCTGTCTCTGGCTCTGTCTCTGTGTCTGTCTATGTCTCTGTCTCTGTCTCTGTCTCTGTCTCTGTCTCTGTCTCTGTCTCTGTCTATTCCTCTGTCTCTGTCTCTGACCCTGTCCCTCTCCCTGTGCCTGTCGCTGTTTCTGTCTCTGTCTCTGTCTATTCCTCTGTCTCTGTCTCTGTCTCCGTCTCTGTCTCTGTTTTTGTCTCTGTCTCAGTCTCTGTCTCTGTCTCTGTCTCTGTCTCTGTCTCTGTCTCTGTCACTGTCTCTGTCTCTGTCTCTGCCTGCGTCTCAGTCTCTGTGTCTGTCTCGGTCTCTGTCTCTGTCTCGGTCTTTGTCTCCGTCTCTGTCTCTGTCGCTGCCTCTGTCTCTGTCTCTGTCTCTGTCTCTGTCTCTGTCTCTGTCTCTGTCTCTGTCTCTGTCTCTGTCTCTGTCTCTGTCTCTGTCTCTGTCTCTGCTTCTGTCTCTGCCCTGTCTCTATCTCTGTCTCTGTCGCTGTCTCTGCCTCTGTCTCAGTCCCTGCGTCTGTCTCGGTCTTTGTCTCCGTCTCTGTCTCTGTCTCTGTCTCTCTCTCTGTCTTTGTCTCTGTCTCTGTCTCTGTCTGTGTCTGTGTCTCTGCCTCTATCTCTGTCTCTGTCTCTGTCTCTGTCTCTGTCTCTGTTTCTGTCTCTGTCTCTGTCTCAGTCTCAGTCTCTGCCTCTGTCTCTGTCTCTGTCTCTGTCTCTGTCTCTGTCTCTGTCTCTGTCACTATCTCTGTCCCTGTCCCTGTCTCTGTCTCTGTCTCTGTCTCTGTCTCTGTCTCTGTCTCTGTCTCTGTCTCTGTCTCTGTCTCTGTCTCTGTCTCTGTCTCTGTCTCTGTCTCTGTCTGTGTCTCCGTCTCCGTCTCCATCTCTGTCTCTGTCTCTGTCTCTCTTTCTATCTCTGTCTGTGTCTCTGCCTCCGTCTCTGTCTCCGTCAGTGTCTCTGTCTCCGTCCCGTCTCCGTCTCCATCTCTGTCTCTGTCTCTGTCTCTCTTTCTGTCTCTGTCTCTGTCTCTGCCTCCGTCTCTGTCTCCGTCTGTGTCTCTGTCTCTGTCTCTGGGTCTCTGTCTTGTGTCTCTGCGAACTGTCTCTGTGTCTCTGTCTCTGCATCTCTGCCTCCGTGCCTATGTCTCTATGTTTCTGTCTCTGTCTCTGCCTCTATCTCCGTCCCCGTCTCTGTCTCTGTCTCTGTCTCAGTCTCAGTCTCTGCCTCTGTCTCTGTCTCTGTCTCTGTCTCTGTCTCTGTCTCTGTCTCTGTCTCTGTCTCTGTCTCTGTCTCTGTCTCTGTCTCTGTCCCTGTCCCTGTCTCTGTCTCTGTCTCTGTCTCTTCCTCTGTCTCTGTCTCCGTCTCTGTCCCTGGCTCTGTCTCTGCCTCTGTCTCCGTCTCTGTCCCTGTCTCGGTCTTTGTCTCCGTCTCTGTCTCTGTCTCTGTCTCTGTCTCTGTCTCTGTCTCTGCCTCTGTCTCTGTCTCTGTCTCTGCCTCTGTCTCTGCCCTGTCTTTATCTCTGTCTCTGTAGCTGTCTCTGCCTCTGTCTCAGTCCCTGCGTCTGTCTCGGTCTTTGTCTCCGTCTCTGTCTCTGTCCCTGTCTCTGTCTCTGTCTCTGTCTCTGTCTCTGTCTCTGTCTCTGTCTCAGTTTCTGTCGCTGTCGCTGTCTCTGTCTCTGTCTCTGTCTCTGTCGCTGTCTCTGTCTCTGTCTCTGTCTCTGTCTCTGTCTCTGTCTCTGTCTCTGTCTCTGTCTATGTCTCTGTCTCTGTCTCTGTCTCTGTCTACGTCTCTGTCTCTCTCTCTGTCTCTGTCTCTGTCTCTGTCTCTGTCTCTGTCTCTGTCTCTGTCTCTGTCTCTATCTCCGTCCCTGGCTCTGTCTCTGCCTCTGTCTCCGTCTCTGTCTCTGTCTCTGCCTCCGCCTCTGTCTCTGTCTCTGTCTCTGTCTACGTCTCTGTCTCTCTCTCTGTCTCTGTCTCTGTCTCTGTCTCTGTCTCTGTCTCTGTCGCTGTCTCTCTCTCTGTCTCTGTCTCTATCTCCGTCCCTGGCTCTGTCTCTGCCTCTGTCTCCGTCTCTGTCTGTCTCTGCCTCTATCTCCGTCTCCGTCCCTGGCTCTGTCTCTGCCTCTGTCTCCGTCTCTGTCTCTGTCTCTGCCTCTATCTCCGTCTCCGTCTCTGTCTCTGTCTCCGTCTCAGTCTCTGTCTCTGTCTCCGTCTCTGTCTCTGTCTCTGTCTCTGTCTCTGTCTCTGTCTCTGTCTCTGTCTCTGTCTCTGTTTCTACCTCTGCTTCTCTGCCTCCGTGCCTATGTCTCTATGTCTCTGTCTCTGTCTCTGTCTCTGTCTCTGTCTCTGTCTCTGTCTCTGTCTCTGTCTCTGTCCCTGTCTCTGTCTCTGTCTCTGTCTCTGTCTCTGTCTCTGTCTCTGTCTCTGTCTCTGTCTCTGTCTCTGTCTCTGTCTCTGTCTCTGTCTCTGTCTCTGTCTCCGTCTCTGTCCCTGGCTCTGTCTCTGCCTCTGTCTCCGTCTCTGTCTCTGTCTCTGTGCCTCTGTCTCTGCATCTCTGTCTCTGTGTCTCCGTCTCTGTGTCTCTGCCTCTGTCTCTGTCTCTGTCTCTGTCTCTGTCTCTGTCTCTTCCTCTCTCTCTGTCTCCGTCTCTGTCTCCGTCCCTGTCTCTGTCTCTGTCACTGTCTCTGTCTCTGTCTCTGTCCTTGTCTCTGTCTCAGTCTCTGTCTTTGTCTCCGTCTTTGTCTCCGTCCTTGTCTCCGTCTTTGTCCCCTGCCCCTCTGCCCCCGACCATGTCACCTGCCCCGCTGTCTCTGTCTGTCTCTCTGTCTCTCCCTCTATCTTTGGCTCTGTCTCTTCCTCGGTCTGTGTCTCTGTCCCTGCCTCTGTCTCTGTCTCTGTCTCTGTCTCTGTCTCTGTCTCTGTCTCTGTCTCTGTCTCTGTCTCTGTCTCTGTCTCTGTCTCTGTCTCTGTCTCTGTCTCTGTCTCTGTCTCTGTCTCTGTCTCTGCCTCCGTCTCTGTGTTTGTCTCTGCCTCTGTCTCCGTCTCTGTCTCTGTCTCTGTGTCTCTGTCGCTGCATCTCTGTCTCTGTGTCTCCGTCTCTGTGTCTCTGCCTCTGTCTCTGTCTCTGTCTCTGTCTCTGTCTCTGTCTCTGTCTCCGTCTCCGTCTCTGCCTCTATCTCCGTCTCCGTCCCTGGCTCTGTCTCTGCCTCTGTCTCCGTCTCTGTCTCTGTCTCTGTCTCTGTCTCTGTCTCTGTCTCTGTCTCTGTCTCTGTCTCTGTCCCTGTCCCTGTCTCTGTCTCTGTCTCTGTCTCTGTCTCTGTCTCTGTCTCTGTCTCTGTCTCTGTCTCTGTCTCTGTCTCTGTCTCTGTCTCTGTCTCTGTCTCTGTCTCTGTCTCTGTCTCTGTCTCTGTCTCTGTCTCTGTCTCTGTCTCTGTCTCTGTCTCTGTCTCTGTCTCTGTCTCTGTCTCTGTCTCTGTCTCTGTCTCTGTCTCTGTCTCTGTCTCTGTCTCTGTCTCTGTCCCTGTCCCTCCCCCTGTGCCTGTCGCTGTTTCTGTCTCTGTCTCTGTCTATTCCTCTGTCTCTGTCTCTGACCCTGTCCCTCTCCCTGTGCCTGTCGCTGTTTCTGTCTCTGTCTTTGTCTCTGTCTCCGTCTCTGCCTCTGTCTTTGTCTCTGTCTCAGTCTCTGTCTCTGTCTCTGTCTCTGTCTCTGTCACTGTCTCTGTCTCTGTCTCTCCCTGCGTCTCAGTCTCTGTGTCTGTCTGGGTCTCTGTCTCTGTCTCGGTCTTTGTCTCCGTCTCTGTCTCTGTCTCTGTCTCTGTCTCTGTCTCTGTCTCTGTCTCTGTCTCTGTCTCTGTCTCTGTCTCTGTCTCTGTCTCTGTCTCTGTCTCTGTTTCTGTCTCTGTCTCTGTCTCTGTGTCTGTCTCTGTCTCTGTCTCTGTCTCTGTCTCTGTCTCTGTCTCTGTCTCTGTCTCTGTCTCTGTCTCTGTCTCTGTCTCTGTCTCTGTCTCTGTCTCTGTCTCTGTCTCTGTCTCTGTCTCTGTCTCTGTCTCTGTCTCTGTCTCTGCCTCCGTCTCTGTGTTTGTCTCTGCCTCTGTCTCCGTCTCCGTCTCTGTCTCTGTCTCTGTGTCTCTGTCGCTGCATCTCTGTCTCTGTGTCTCCGTCTCTGTGTCTCTGCCTCTGTCTCTGTCTCTGTCTCTGTCTCTGTCTCTGCCTCTGTCTCCGTCTCCGTCTCTGCCTCTATCTCCGTCTCCGTCCCTGGCTCTGTATCTGCCTCTGTCTCCGTCTCTGTCTCTGTCTCTGTCTCTGTCTCTGTCTCTGTCTCTGTCTCTGTCTCTGTCCCTGTCCCTGTCTCTGTCTCTGTCTCTGTCTCTGTCTCTGTCTCTGTCTCTGTCTCTGTCTCTGTCTCTGTCTCTGTCTCTGTCTCTGTCTCTGTCTCTGTCTCTGCCTCTGTCTCCGTCTCTGTCCCTGTCTCTCTGTCTCTGTCTCTGCATCTCTTTCTCTGTGTCTCCGTCTCTGTGTCTCTGCCTCTGTCTCTGTCTCTGTCTGTGTCTCTGTCCCTGTCTCTGGGTCTCTGTCTGTGTGTCTCTGCCTCTGTCTCTGTGTCTCTGTCTCTGCATCTCTGCCTCTGTCTCTGTCTCTGTCTCTGTCTCTGTCACTGTCTCTGCCTCTGTCTCTGTCTCTGTCTCTGTCTCCGTCTTTGTCTCCGTCCTTTTCTCCGTCTTTGTCCCCTGCCCCTCTGCCTCCGACCATGTCTCCTGCCCCTCTGTCTCTGTCTGTCTCTCTGTCTCACCCTCTGTCTTTGTCTCTGTCTCTTCCTCGGTCTGAGTCTCTGTCCCTGCCTCTGTCTCTGTCTCTGTCTCTGCCTCCGTCTCTGTCTCTGTCTCTGTCTCTGTCTCTGTCTCTGTCTCTGTCTCTGTCTCTGTCTCTGTCTCTGTCTCTGTCTCTGTCTCTGTTTCTGTCTCTGTCTCTGTCTCTGTCTCTGTGTCTGTCTCCGTCTGTGTCTCTGTCTCTGTCTCCGTCTGTGTCTCTGTCTCTGTCTCTGTCTCTGTCTCTGTCTCTGTCTCTGTCTCTGTCTCTGTCTCTGTCTCTGTCTCTGTCTCTGTCTCTGTCTCTGTCTCTTCCTCGGTCTGAGTCTCTGTCCCTGCCTCTGTCTCTGTCTCTGCCTCCGTCTCTGTCTCTGTCTCTGTCTCTGTCTCTGACTCTGTCTCTGTCTCTGTCTCTGTCTCTGTCTCTGTCTCTGTCTGTGTATCCGTCTCCGTCTCCATCTCTGTGTCTGTCTCTGTCTCTCTTTCTATCTCTGTCTGTGTCTCTGCCTCCGTCTCTGTCTCCGTCAGTGTCTCTGTCTCCGTCCCGTCTCCGTCTCCATCTCTGTCTCTGTCTCTGTCTCTGTCTCTGTCTCTGTCTCTGTCCCTGCCTCTGTCTCGGTCTCTGTCTCTGCCTCCGTCTCTGTCTCTGTCTCTGTCTCTGTCTCTGACTCTGTCTCTGTCTCTGTCTCTGTCTCTGTCTCTGTCTCTGTCTCTGTCTCTGTCTCAGTCTCTGTCTCTGTCTCTGTCTCCGTCTCTGTGTCTGTCTCTGTCTCTGTCTGTGTATCCGTCTCCGTCTCCATCTCTGTCTCTGTCTCTGTCTCTCTTTCTATCTCTGTCTGTGTCTCTGCCTCCGTCTCTGTCTCCGTCAGTGTCTCTGTCTCCGTCCCGTCTCCGTCTCCATCTCTGTCTCTGTCTCTGTCTCTCTTTCTGTCTCTGTCTCTGTCTCTGCCTCCGTCTCTGTCTCCGTCTGTGTCTCTGTCTCTGTCTCTGGGTCTCTGTCTTGTGTCTCTGCGAACTGTCTCTGTGTCTCTGTCTCTGCATCTCTGCCTCCGTGCCTATGTCTCTATGTTTCTGTCTCTGTCTCTGCCTCTATCTCCGTCCCCGTCTCTGTCTCAGTCTCTGTCTCAGTCTCAGTCTCTGCCTCTGTCTCTGTCTCTGTCTCTGTCTCTGTCTCTGTCTCTGTCTCTGTCTCTGTCTCTGTCTCTTCCTCTGTCTCTGTCTCCGTCTCTGTCCCTGGCTCTGTCTCTGCCTCTGTCTCCGTCTCTGTCCCTGTCTCGGTCTTTGTCTCCGTCTCTGTCTCTGTCTCTGTCTCTGTCTCTGTCTCTGCCTCTGTCTCTGTCTCTGTCTCTGTCTCTGTCTCTGTCTCTGTCTCTGTCTCTGTCTCTGTCTCTGTCTCTGTCTCTGTCTCTGTCTCTGTCTCTGTCTCTGTCTCTGTCTCTGTCTCTGTCTCTGTCTCGGTCTTTGCCTCCGTCTCTGTTTCTGTCTCTGTCTCTGTCTCTGTCTCTGCCTCTGGCTCTGTCTCTGTCTCTGTCTCTGTCTCTGTCTCTGCCTCTGCCTCTGCCCTGTCTCAGTCTCTGTCTCTGTCTCTGTCTCTGTATCTGTCTCTGTCTCTGCCTCTGTCTCCGTCTCTGTCTCTGTCTCTGTCTCTGTCTCTGCCTCTGTCTCTGCCCTGTCTTTATCTCTGTCTCTGTAGCTGTCTCTGCCTCTGTCTCAGTCCCTGCGTCTGTCTCGGTCTTTGTCTCCGTCTCTGTCTCTGTCCCTGTCTCTGTCTCTGTCTCTTTCTCTGTCTCTGTCTCTGTCTCTGTCTCAGTTTCTGTCGCTGTCTCTGTCTCTGTCTCTGTCTCTGTCGCTGTCTCTGTCTCTGTCTCTGTCTCTGTCTCTGTCTCTGTCTCTGTCTATGTCTCTGTCTCTGTCTCTGTCTCTGTCTACGTCTCTGTCTCTCTCTCTGTCTCTGTCTCTGTCTCTGTCTCTCTCTCTGTCTCTGTCTCCGTCTCTGTCTCTGTCTCTATCTCCGTCCCTGGCTCTGTCTCTGCCTCTGTCTCCGTCTCTGTCTCTGTCTCTGCCTCCGCCTCTGTCTCTGTCTCTGTCTCTGTCTACGTCTGTGTCTCTCTCTCTGTCTCTGTCTCTGTCTCTGTCTCTGTCTCTGTCTCTGTCGCTGTCTCTCTCTCTGTCTCTGTCTCTATCTCCGTCCCTGGCTCTGTCTCTGCCTCTGTCTCCGTCTCTGTCTGTCTCTGCCTCTATCTCCGTCTCCGTCCCTGGCTCTGTCTCTGCCTCTGTCTCCGTCTCTGTCTCTGTCTCTGCCTCTATCTCCGTCTCCGTCTCTGTCTCTGTCTCCGTCTCAGTCTCTGTCTCTGTCTCCGTCTCTGTCTCTGTCTCTGTCTCTGTCTCTGTCTCTGTCTCTGTCTCTGTCTCTGTTTCTATCTCTGCTTCTCTGCCTCCGTGCCTATGTCTCTATGTCTCTGTCTCTGTCTCTGTCTCTGTCTCTGTCTCTGTCTCTGTCTCTGTCTCAGTCTCTGCCTTCGTCTCTGTGTTTGTCTCTGACTCTGTCTCCGACTCTGTCTCTGTCTCCGTCTCCGTCTCCGTCTCCATCCCTGTCTCTGTCTCTGTCTCTCTTTCTATCTCTGTCTCTGTCTCTGCCTCCGTCTCTGTCTCCGTCAGTGTCTCTGTCTCTGTCTCTGGGTCTCTGTCTATGTGTCTCTGCCTCTGTCTCTTTGTCTCTGTCTCTGCATCTCTGCCTCCGTGCCTATGTCTCTATGTTTTTGTCTCTGTCTCTGTCTCTGTCTCAGTGTCTGTCTCTGTCTCTGTCTACGTCTCTGTCTCTCTCTCTGTCTCTGTCTCTGTCTCTTTCTCTGTCTCTGTCTCTGTCTCTGTCTCTGTCTCTGTCTCTGTCTCTGTCTCTGTCTCTGTCTCTGTCTCTGTCTCTGTGTCTGTCTATGTCTCTGTCTCTGTCTCTGTCTCTGTCTCTGTCTCTGTCTCTGTCTCTGTCTATTCCTCTGTCTCTGTCTCTGACCCTGTCCCTCTCCCTGTGCCTGTCGCTGTTTCTGTCTCTGTCTCTGTCTATTCCTCTGTCTCTGTCTCTGTCTCCGTCTCTGTCTCTGTTTTTGTCTCTGTCTCAGTCTCTGTCTCTGTCTCTGTCTCTGTCTCTGTCTCTGTCTCTGTCTCTGTCTCTGTCTCTGTCTCTGTCTCTGTCTCTGTCTCTGTCTCTGTCTCTGCTTCTGTCTCTGCCCTGTCTCTATCTCTGTCTCTGTCGCTGTCTCTGCCTCTGTCTCAGTCCCTGCGTCTGTCTCGGTCTTTGTCTCCGTCTCTGTCTCTGTCTCTGTCTCTCTCTCTGTCTTTGTCTCTGTCTCTGTCTCTGTCTGTGTCTGTGTCTCTGCCTCTATCTCTGTCTCTGTCTCTGTCTCTGTCTCTGTCTCTGTTTCTGTCTCTGTCTCTGTCTCAGTCTCAGTCTCTGCCTCTGTCTCTGTCTCTGTCTCTGTCTCTGTCTCTGTCTCTGTCTCTGTCACTATCTCTGTCCCTGTCCCTGTCTCTGTCTCTGTCTCTGTCTCTGTCTCTGTCTCTGTCTCTGTCTCTGTCTCTGTCTCTGTCTCTGTCTCTGTCTCTGTCTCTGTCTCTGTCTCAGTCTCTGTCTCTGTCTCTGTCTCTGTATCTGTCTCTGTCTCTGCCTCTGTCTCCGTCTCTGTCTCTGTCTCTGTCTCTGTCTCTGCCTCTGTCTCTGCCCTGTCTTTATCTCTGTCTCTGTAGCTGTCTCTGCCTCTGTCTCAGTCCCTGCGTCTGTCTCGGTCTTTGTCTCCGTCTCTGTCTCTGTCCCTGTCTCTGTCTCTGTCTCTGTCTCTGTCTCTGTCTCTGTCTCTGTCTCAGTCTCTGTCGCTGTCTCTGTCTCTGTCTCTGTCTCTGTCGCTGTCTCTGTCTCTGTCTCTGTCTCTGTCTCTGTCTCTGTCTCTGTCTCTGTCTCTGTCTATGTCTCTGTCTACGTCTCTGTCTCTGTCTCTGTCTCTGTCTCTATCTCCGTCCCTGGCTCTGTCTCTGCCTCTGTCTCCGTCTCTGTCTCTGTCTCTGCCTCCGCCTCTGTCTCTGTCTCTGTCTCTGTCTACGTCTCTGTCTCTCTCTCTGTCTCTGTCTCTGTCTCTGTCTCTGTCTCTGTCTCTGTCGCTGTCTCTCTCTCTGTCTCTGTCTCTATCTCCGTCCCTGGCTCTGTCTCTGCCTCTGTCTCCGTCTCTGTCTGTCTCTGCCTCTATCTCCGTCTCCGTCCCTGGCTCTGTCTCTGCCTCTGTCTCCGTCTCTGTCTCTGTCTCTGCCTCTATCTCCGTCTCCGTCTCTGTCTCTGTCTCCGTCTCAGTCTCTGTCTCTGTCTCCGTCTCTGTCTCTGTCTCTGTCTCTGTCTCTGTCTCTGTCTCTGTCTCTGTCTCTGTCTCTGTCTCTGTTTCTATCTCTGCTTCTCTGCCTCCGTGCCTATGTCTCTATGTCTCTGTCTCTGTCTCTGTCTCTGTCTCTGTCTCTGTCTCTGTCTCTGTCTCTGTCTCTGTCTCTGTCTCTGTCTCTGTCTCTGTCTCTGTCTCTGTCTCTGTCTCTGTCTCAGTCTCTGCCTTCGTCTCTGTGTTTGTCTCTGACTCTGTCTCCGACTCTGTCTCTGTCTCCGTCTCCGTCTCCGTCTCCATCCCTGTCTCTGTCTCTGTCTCTCTTTCTATCTCTGTCTCTGTCTCTGCCTCCGTCTCTGTCTCCGTCAGTGTCTCTGTCTCTGTCTCTGGGTCTCTGTCTATGTGTCTCTGCCTCTGTCTCTTTGTCTCTGTCTCTGCATCTCTGCCTCCGTGCCTATGTCTCTATGTTTTTGTCTCTGTCTCTGTCTCTGTCTCAGTGTCTGTCTCTGTCTCTGTCTACGTCTCTGTCTCTCTCCCTGTCTCTGTCTCTGTCTCTGTCTCTGTCTCTGTCTCTGTCTCTGTCTCTGCCTCTGTCTCTGTCTCTGTCTCTGTCTCTGTCTCTGTCTCTGTCTCTGGCTCTGTCTCTGTGTCTGTCTATGTCTCTGTCTCTGTCTCTGTCTCTGTCTCTGTCTCTGTCTCTGTCTCTGTCTCTGTCTATTCCTCTGTCTCTGTCTCTGACCCTGTCCCTCTCCCTGTGCCTGTCGCTGTTTCTGTCTCTGTCTCTGTCTATTCCTCTGTCTCTGTCTCTGTCTCCGTCTCTGTCTCTGTTTTTGTCTCTGTCTCAGTCTCTGTCTCTGTCTCTGTCTCTGTCACTGTCTCTGTCTCTGTCTCTGCCTGCGTCTCAGTCTCTGTGTCTGTCTCGGTCTCTGTCTCTGTCTCGGTCTTTGTCTCCGTCTCTGTCTCTGTCGCTGCCTCTGTCTCTGTCTCTGTCTCTGTCTCTGTCTCTGTCTCTGTCTCTGTCTCTGTCTCTGTCTCTGTCTCTGTCTCTGTCTCTGTCTCTGCTTCTGTCTCTGCCCTGTCTCTATCTCTGTCTCTGTCGCTGTCTCTGCCTCTGTCTCAGTCCCTGCGTCTGTCTCGGTCTTTGTCTCCGTCTCTGTCTCTGTCTCTGTCTCTCTCTCTGTCTTTGTCTCTGTCTCTGTCTCTGTCTGTGTCTGTGTCTCTGCCTCTATCTCTGTCTCTGTCTCTGTCTCTGTCTCTGTCTCTGTTTCTGTCTCTGTCTCTGTCTCAGTCTCAGTCTCTGCCTCTGTCTCTGTCTCTGTCTCTGTCTCTGTCTCTGTCTCTGTCTCTGTCACTATCTCTGTCCCTGTCCCTGTCTCTGTCTCTGTCTCTGTCTCTGTCTCTGTCTCTGTCTCTGTCTCTGTCTCTGTCTCTGTCTCTGTCTCTGTCTCTGTCTCTGTCTCTGTCTCAGTCTCTGTCTCTGTCTCTGTCTCTGTATCTGTCTCTGTCTCTGCCTCTGTCTCCGTCTCTGTCTCTGTCTCTGTCTCTGTCTCTGCCTCTGTCTCTGCCCTGTCTTTATCTCTGTCTCTGTAGCTGTCTCTGCCTCTGTCTCAGTCCCTGCGTCTGTCTCGGTCTTTGTCTCCGTCTCTGTCTCTGTCCCTGTCTCTGTCTCTGTCTCTGTCTCTGTCTCTGTCTCTGTCTCTGTCTCAGTCTCTGTCGCTGTCTCTGTCTCTGTCTCTGTCTCTGTCGCTGTCTCTGTCTCTGTCTCTGTCTCTGTCTCTGTCTCTGTCTCTGTCTCTGTCTCTGTCTCTGTCTATGTCTCTGTCTCTGTCTCTGTCTCTGTCTACGTCTCTGTCTCTGTCTCTGTCTCTGTCTCTATCTCCGTCCCTGGCTCTGTCTCTGCCTCTGTCTCCGTCTCTGTCTCTGTCTCTGCCTCCGCCTCTGTCTCTGTCTCTGTCTCTGTCTACGTCTCTGTCTCTCTCTCTGTCTCTGTCTCTGTCTCTGTCTCTGTCTCTGTCTCTGTCGCTGTCTCTCTCTCTGTCTCTGTCTCTATCTCCGTCCCTGGCTCTGTCTCTGCCTCTGTCTCCGTCTCTGTCTGTCTCTGCCTCTATCTCCGTCTCCGTCCCTGGCTCTGTCTCTGCCTCTGTCTCCGTCTCTGTCTCTGTCTCTGCCTCTATCTCCGTCTCCACTCTGTCTCTGTCTCCGTCTCAGTCTCTGTCTCTGTCTCCGTCTCTGTCTCTGTCTCTGTCTCTGTCTCTGTCTCTGTCTCTGTCTCTGTCTCTGTCTCTGTCTCTGTCTCTGTCTCTGTTTCTATCTCTGCTTCTCTGCCTCCGTGCCTATGTCTCTATGTCTCTGTCTCTGTCTCTGTCTCTGTCTCTGTCTCTGTCTCTGTCTCTGTCTCTGTCTCTGTCTCTGTCTCTGTCTCTGTCTCTGTCTCTGTCTCTGTCTCTGTCTCAGTCTCTGCCTTCGTCTCTGTGTTTGTCTCTGACTCTGTCTCCGACTCTGTCTCTGTCTCCGTCTCCGTCTCCGTCTCCATCCCTGTCTCTGTCTCTGTCTCTCTTTCTATCTCTGTCTCTGTCTCTGCCTCCGTCTCTGTCTCCGTCAGTGTCTCTGTCTCTGTCTCTGGGTCTCTGTCTATGTGTCTCTGCCTCTGTCTCTTTGTCTCTGTCTCTGCATCTCTGCCTCCGTGCCTATGTCTCTATGTTTTTGTCTCTGTCTCTGTCTCTGTCTCAGTGTCTGTCTCTGTCTCTGTCTACGTCTCTGTCTCTCTCCCTGTCTCTGTCTCTGTCTCTGTCTCTGTCTCTGTCTCTGTCTCTGCCTCTGTCTCTGTCTCTGTCTCTGTCTCTGTCTCTGTCTCTGTCTCTGGCTCTGTCTCTGTGTCTGTCTATGTCTCTGTCTCTGTCTCTGTCTCTGTCTCTGTCTCTGTCTCTGTCTCTGTCTATTCCTCTGTCTCTGTCTCTGACCCTGTCCCTCTCCCTGTGCCTGTCGCTGTTTCTGTCTCTGTCTCTGTCTATTCCTCTGTCTCTGTCTCTGTCTCCGTCTCTGTCTCTGTTTTTGTCTCTGTCTCAGTCTCTGTCTCTGTCTCTGTCTCTGTCTCTGTCTCTGTCTCTGTCACTGTCTCTGTCTCTGTCTCTGCCTGCGTCTCAGTCTCTGTGTCTGTCTCGGTCTCTGTCTCTGTCTCGGTCTTTGTCTCCGTCTCTGTCTCTGTCGCTGCCTCTGTCTCTGTCTCTGTCTCTGTCTCTGTCTCTGTCTCTGTCTCTGTCTCTGTCTCTGTCTCTGTCTCTTTCTCTGTCTCTGTCTCTGTCTCTGTCTCTCCCTCTGTCTCTGTCTCTGTCTCTGTCTCTGTCTCTGTCTCTGCCTCCGTCTCTGTCTCCGTCAGTGTCTCTGTCTCTGTCTCTGTCTCTGTCTCTGGGTCTCTGTCTATGTGTCTCTGCATCTCTGCCTCCGTGTCTATGTCTCTATGTTTCTGTCTCTGTCTCTGTCTCTGTCTCTGTCTCTCTCTCTGTCTCTGTCTCTGTCGCTGTCACTTCCTCTGTCTCTGTCTCCGTCTCTGTGCCTGGCTATGTCTCTGCCTCTGTCTCCGTCTCTGTCTCTGTCTCGGTCTTTGTCTCCGTCTCTGTCTCTGTCTCTGTCTCTCTCTCTGTCTTTGTCTCTGTCTCTGTCTCTGTCTGTGTCTGTGTCTCTGCCTCTATCTCTGTCTCTGTCTCTGTCTCTGTCTCTGTCTCTGTTTCTGTCTCTGTCTCTGTCTCAGTCTCAGTCTCTGCCTCTGTCTCTGTCTCTGTCTCTGTCTCTGTCTCTGTCTCTGTCTCTGTCTCTGTCTCTGCCTCTGTCTCCGTCTCTGTCCCTGTCTCTCTGTCTCTGTCTCTGCATCTCTTTCTCTGTGTCTCCGTCTCTGTGTCTCTGCCTCTGTCTCTGTCTCTGTCTGTGTCTCTGTCCCTGTCTCTGGGTCTCTGTCTGTGTGTCTCTGCCTCTGTCTCTGTGTCTCTGTCTCTGCATCTCTGCCTCTGTCTCTGTCTCTGTCTCTGTCTCTGTCACTGTCTCTGCCTCTGTCTCTGTCTCTGTCTCTGTCTCCGTCTTTGTCTCCGTCCTTTTCTCCGTCTTTGTCCCCTGCCCCTCTGCCTCCGACCATGTCTCCTGCCCCTCTGTCTCTGTCTGTCTCTCTGTCTCACCCTCTGTCTTTGTCTCTGTCTCTTCCTCGGTCTGAGTCTCTGTCCCTGCCTCTGTCTCTGTCTCTGTCTCTGCCTCCGTCTCTGTCTCTGTCTCTGTCTCTGTCTCTGTCTCTGTCTCTGTCTCTGTCTCTGTCTCTGTCTCTGTCTCTGTCTCTGTTTCTGTCTCTGTCTCTGTCTCTGTCTCTGTGTCTGTCTCCGTCTGTGTCTCTGTCTCTGTCTCCGTCTGTGTCTCTGTCTCTGTCTCTGTCTCTGTCTCTGTCTCTGTCTGTGTATCCGTCTCCGTCTCCATCTCTGTGTCTGTCTCTGTCTCTCTTTCTATCTCTGTCTGTGTCTCTGCCTCCGTCTCTGTCTCCGTCAGTGTCTCTGTCTCCGTCCCGTCTCCGTCTCCATCTCTGTCTCTGTCTCTGTCTCTCTTTCTGTCTCTGTCTCTGTCTCTGCCTCCGTCTCTGTCTCTGTCTCTGTCTCTGTCCCTGACTCTGTCTCTGTCTCTGTCTCTGTCTCTGTCTCTGTCTCAGTCTCTGTCTCTGTCTCTGTCTCTGTCTCTGTCTCTGTCTCTGTCTCTGTCTCTGTCTCTGTCTCTGTCTCTGTCTCTGTTTCTGTCTCTGTCTCTGTCTCTGTCTCTGTCTCTGTCTCTGTCTCCGTCTGTGTCTCTGTCTCTGTCTCCGTCTGTGTCTCTGTCTCTGTCTCTGTCTCTGTCTCTGTCTCTGTCTCTGTCTCTGTCTCTGTCTCTGTCTCTGTCTCTGTCTCTGTCTCTTCCTCGGTCTGAGTCTCTGTCCCTGCCTCTGTCTCTGTCTCTGTCTCTGCCTCCGTCTCTGTCTCTGTCTCTGTCTCTGTCTCTGACTCTGTCTCTGTCTCTGTCTCTGTCTCTGTCTCTGTCTCTGTCTCTGTCTCAGTCTCTGTCTCTGTCTCTGTCTCCGTCTCTGTGTCTGTCTCTGTCTCTGTCTGTGTATCCGTCTCCGTCTCCATCTCTGTCTCTGTCTCTGTCTCTCTTTCTATCTCTGTCTGTGTCTCTGCCTCCGTCTCTGTCTCCGTCAGTGTCTCTGTCTCCGTCCCGTCTCCGTCTCCATCTCTGTCTCTGTCTCTGTCTCTCTTTCTGTCTCTGTCTCTGTCTCTGCCTCCGTCTCTGTCTCCGTCTGTGTCTCTGTCTCTGTCTCTGGGTCTCTGTCTTGTGTCTCTGCGAACTGTCTCTGTGTCTCTGTCTCTGCATCTCTGCCTCCGTGCCTATGTCTCTATGTTTCTGTCTCTGTCTCTGCCTCTATCTCCGTCCCCGTCTCTGTCTCTGTCTCTGTCTCAGTCTCAGTCTCTGCCTCTGTCTCTGTCTCTGTCTCTGTCTCTGTCTCTGTCTCTGTCTCTGTCTCTGTCTCTGTCTCTGTCTCTGTCTCTGTCCCTGTCCCTGTCTCTGTCTCTGTCTCTGTCTCTTCCTCTGTCTCTGTCTCTGTCTCTTCCTCTGTCTCTGTCTCCGTCTCTGTCCCTGGCTCTGTCTCTGCCTCTGTCTCCGTCTCTGTCCCTGTCTCGGTCTTTGTCTCCGTCTCTGTCGCTGTCTCTGTCTCTATCTCTGTCTCTGCCTCTGTCTCTGTCTCTGTCTCTGTCTCTGTCTCTGTCTCTGTCTCTGTCTCTGTCTCTGTCTCTGTCTCTGTCTCTGTCTCTGTCTCTGTCTCTGTCTCTGTCTCTGTCTCTGTCTCTGTCTCTGTCTCTGTCTCGGTCTTTGCCTCCGTCTCTGTTTCTGTCTCTGTCTCTGTCTCTGTCTCTGCCTCTGGCTCTGTCTCTGTCTCTGTCTCTGTCTCTGTCTCTGCCTCTGCCTCTGCCCTGTCTCAGTCTCTGTCTCTGTCTCTGTCTCTGTATCTGTCTCTGTCTCTGCCTCTGTCTCCGTCTCTGTCTCTGTCTCTGTCTCTGTCTCTGCCTCTGTCTCTGCCCTGTCTTTATCTCTGTCTCTGTAGCTGTCTCTGCCTCTGTCTCAGTCCCTGCGTCTGTCTCGGTCTTTGTCTCCGTCTCTGTCTCTGTCCCTGTCTCTGTCTCTGTCTCTTTCTCTGTCTCTGTCTCTGTCTCTGTCTCAGTTTCTGTCGCTGTCTCTGTCTCTGTCTCTGTCTCTGTCGCTGTCTCTGTCTCTGTCTCTGTCTCTGTCTCTGTCTCTGTCTCTGTCTATGTCTCTGTCTCTGTCTCTGTCTCTGTCCACGTCTCTGTCTCTCTCTCTGTCTCTGTCTCTGTCTCTGTCTCTCTCTCTGTCTCTGTCTCTGTCTCTGTCTCTGTCTCTATCTCCGTCCCTGGCTCTGTCTCTGCCTCTGTCTCCGTCTCTGTCTCTGTCTCTGCCTCCGCCTCTGTCTCTGTCTCTGTCTCTGTCTACGTCTCTGTCTCTGTCTCTGTCTCTGTCTCTGTCTCTGTCGCTGTCTCTCTCTCTGTCTCTGTCTCTATCTCCGTCCCTGGCTCTGTCTCTGCCTCTGTCTCCGTCTCTGTCTGTCTCTGCCTCTATCTCCGTCTCCGTCCCTGGCTCTGTCTCTGCCTCTGTCTCCGTCTCTGTCTCTGTCTCTGCCTCTATCTCCGTCTCCGTCTCTGTCTCTGTCTCCGTCTCAGTCTCTGTCTCTGTCTCCGTCTCTGTCTCTGTCTCTGTCTCTGTCTCTGTCTCTGTCTCTGTCTCTGTCTCTGTCTCTGTCTCTGTCTCTGTCTCTGTTTCTATCTCTGCTTCTCTGCCTCCGTGCCTATGTCTCTATGTCTCTGTCTCTGTCTCTGTCTCTGTCTCTGTCTCTGTCTCTGTCTCTGTCTCAGTCTCTGCCTTCGTCTCTGTGTTTGTCTCTGACTCTGTCTCCGACTCTGTCTCTGTCTCCGTCTCCGTCTCCGTCTCCATCCCTGTCTCTGTCTCTGTCTCTCTTTCTATCTCTGTCTCTGTCTCTGCCTCCGTCTCTGTCTCCGTCAGTGTCTCTGTCTCTGTCTCTGGGTCTCTGTCTATGTGTCTCTGCCTCTGTCTCTTTGTCTCTGTCTCTGCATCTCTGCCTCCGTGCCTATGTCTCTATGTTTTTGTCTCTGTCTCTGTCTCTGTCTCAGTGTCTGTCTCTGTCTCTGTCTACGTCTCTGTCTCTCTCTCTGTCTCTGTCTCTGTCTCTGTCTCTGTCTCTGTCTCTGTCTCTGTCTCTGTCTCTGTCTCTGTCTCTGTCTCTGTCTCTGTCTCTGTCTCTGTCTCTGTCTCTGTCTCTGTCTCTGTGTCTGTCTATGTCTCTGTCTCTGTCTCTGTCTCTGTCTCTGTCTCTGTCTCTGTCTATTCCTCTGTCTCTGTCTCTGACCCTGTCCCTCTCCCTGTGCCTGTCGCTGTTTCTGTCTCTGTCTCTGTCTATTCCTCTGTCTCTGTCTCTGTCTCCGTCTCTGTCTCTGTTTTTGTCTCTGTCTCAGTCTCTGTCTCTGTCTCTGTCTCTGTCTCTGTCTCTGTCTCTGTCTCTGTCTCTGTCTCTGTCTCTGTCTCTGTCTCTGTCTCTGTCTCTGTCTCTGCTTCTGTCTCTGCCCTGTCTCTATCTCTGTCTCTGTCGCTGTCTCTGCCTCTGTCTCAGTCCCTGCGTCTGTCTCGGTCTTTGTCTCCGTCTCTGTCTCTGTCTCTGTCTCTCTCTCTGTCTTTGTCTCTGTCTCTGTCTCTGTCTGTGTCTGTGTCTCTGCCTCTATCTCTGTCTCTGTCTCTATCTCTGTCTCTGTCTCTGTTTCTGTCTCTGTCTCTGTCTCATTCTCAGTCTCTGCCTCTGTCTCTGTCTCTGTCTCTGTCTCTGTCTCTGTCTCTGTCTCTGTCACTATCTCTGTCCCTGTCCCTGTCTCTGTCTCTGTCTCTGTCTCTGTCTCTGTCTCTGTCTCTGTCTCTGTCTCTGTCTCTGTCTCTGTCTCTGTCTCTGTCTCTGTCTCTGTCTCTGTCTCAGTCTCTGTCTCTGTCTCTGTCCCTGTATCTGTCTCTGTCTCTGCCTCTGTCTCCGTCTCTGTCTCTGTCTCTGTCTCTGTCTCTGCCTCTGTCTCTGCCCTGTCTTTATCTCTGTCTCTGTAGCTGTCTCTGCCTCTGTCTCAGTCCCTGCGTCTGTCTCGGTCTTTGTCTCCGTCTCTGTCTCTGTCCCTGTCTCTGTCTCTGTCTCTGTCTCTGTCTCTGTCTCTGTCTCTGTCTCAGTCTCTGTCGCTGTCTCTGTCTCTGTCTCTGTCTCTGTCGCTGTCTCTGTCTCTGTCTCTGTCTCTGTCTATGTCTCTGTCTCTGTCTCTGTCTCTGTCTACGTCTCTGTCTCTCTCTCTGTCTCTGTCTCTGTCTCTGTCTCTGTCTCTGTCTCTGTCTCTGTCTCTGTCTCTGTCTCTGTCTCTGTCTCTATCTCCGTCCCTGGCTCTGTCTCTGCCTCTGTCTCCGTCTCTGTCTCTGTCTCTGCCTCCGCCTCTGTCTCTGTCTCTGTCTCTGTCTACGTCTCTGTCTCTCTCTCTGTCTCTGTCTCTGTCTCTGTCTCTGTCTCTGTCTCTGTCGCTGTCTCTCTCTCTGTCTCTGTCTCTATCTCCGTCCCTGGCTCTGTCTCTGCCTCTGTCTCCGTCTCTGTCTGTCTCTGCCTCTATCTCCGTCTCCGTCCCTGGCTCTGTCTCTGCCTCTGTCTCCGTCTCTGTCTCTGTCTCTGCCTCTATCTCCGTCTCCGTCTCTGTCTCTGTCTCCGTCTCAGTCTCTGTCTCTGTCTCCGTCTCTGTCTCTGTCTCTGTCTCTGTCTCTGTCTCTGTCTCTGTCTCTGTCTCTGTCTCTGTCTCTGTTTCTATCTCTGCTTCTCTGCCTCCGTGCCTATGTCTCTATGTCTCTGTCTCTGTCTCTGTCTCTGTCTCTGTCTCTGTCTCTGTCTCTGTCTCTGTCTCTGTCTCTGTCTCTGTCTCTGTCTCTGTCTCTGTCTCTGTCTCTGTCTCTGTCTCAGTCTCTGCCTTCGTCTCTGTGTTTGTCTCTGACTCTGTCTCCGACTCTGTCTCTGTCTCCGTCTCCGTCTCCGTCTCCATCCCTGTCTCTGTCTCTGTCTCTCTTTCTATCTCTGTCTCTGTCTCTGCCTCCGTCTCTGTCTCCGTCAGTGTCTCTGTCTCTGTCTCTGGGTCTCTGTCTATGTGTCTCTGCCTCTGTCTCTTTGTCTCTGTCTCTGCATCTCTGCCTCCGTGCCTATGTCTCTATGTTTTTGTCTCTGTCTCTGTCTCTGTCTCAGTGTCTGTCTCTGTCTCTGTCTACGTCTCTGTCTCTCTCCCTGTCTCTGTCTCTGTCTCTGTCTCTGTCTCTGTCTCTGTCTCTGCCTCTGTCTCTGTCTCTGTCTCTGTCTCTGTCTCTGTCTCTGTCTCTGGCTCTGTCTCTGTGTCTGTCTATGTCTCTGTCTCTGTCTCTGTCTCTGTCTCTGTCTCTGTCTCTGTCTCTGTCTATTCCTCTGTCTCTGTCTCTGACCCTGTCCCTCTCCCTGTGCCTGTCGCTGTTTCTGTCTCTGTCTCTGTCTATTCCTCTGTCTCTGTCTCTGTCTCCGTCTCTGTCTCTGTTTTTGTCTCTGTCTCAGTCTCTGTCTCTGTCTCTGTCTCTGTCTCTGTCTCTGTCACTGTCTCTGTCTCTGTCTCTGCCTGCGTCTCAGTCTCTGTGTCTGTCTATGTCGCTGTCTCTGTCTCTGTCTCTGTCTCTGTCTCTGTCTCTGTCTCTGTCTCTGTCTCTGTCTCTGTCTCTGTCTGTGTCTCTGTCTCTGTCTCTGTCTCTGTCTGTGTCTCTGTCTCTGTCTCTGTCTCTGTCTCTGTCTCTGTCTCTCTCTCTGTCTCTGTCTCTGTCTCTGTCTCTGTCTCTGTCTCTGTCTCTGTCTCTGTCTCTGTCTCTGTCTCTGTCTCTGTCTCTGTCTTTGTCTCTGTCTCTGCCTCTGTCTCTGTCTCTGTCTCTGTCTCTGTCTCTGTCTCTGTCTCTGTCTCTGTCTCTGTCTCTGTCTCTGTCTCTGTCTCTATCTCTGTCTCTGTCGCTGTCTCTGCCTCTGTCTCAGTCGCTGCGTCTGTCTCGGTCTTTGTCTCCGTCTCTGTCTCTGTCTCTGTCTCTGTCTCTGTCTCTGTCTCTGTCTCTGTCTCTGTCTCTGTCTCTATCTCTGTCTCTATCTCTGTCTCTGTGTCTGTCTCTGTCTCTGTCTCTGTCTCTGTCTCTGTCTCTGTCTCTGTCTCTGTCTCTGTCTCCGTCTCTGTCTCTGTCTCTGTCTCTGTCTCTGTCTCTGTCCCTGTCCCTCTCCCTGTGCCTGTAGCTGTTTCTGTCTCTGTCTCTGTCTATTCCTCTGTCTCTGTCTCTGACCCTGTCCCTCTCCCGGTGCCTGTCGCTGTTTCTGTCTCTGTCTCTGTCTATTCCTCTGTCTCTGTCTCTGTCTCCGTCTCTGTCTCTGTCTTTGTCTCTGTCTCAGTCTCTGTCTCTGTCTCTGTCTCTGTCTCTGTCTCTGTCTCTGTCACTGTCTCTGTCTCCGTCTCTGCCTGCGTCTCAGTCTCTGTGTCTGTCTCGGTCTCTGTCTCTGTCTCGGTCTTTGTCTCCGTCTCTGTCTCTGTCGCTGCCTCTGTCTCTGTCTCTGTCTCAGTCTCAGTCTCTGCCTCTGTCTCTGTCTCTGTCTCTGTCTCTGTCTCTGCCCTGTCTCTATCTCTCTCTCTGTCGCTGTCTCTGCCTCTGTCTCAGTCCCTGCGTCTGTCTCGGTCTTTGTCTCCGTCTCTGTCTCTGTCTCTGTCTCTGTCTCTGTCTCTGTCTCTGTCTTTGTCTCTGTCTCCGTCTCTGTCTCTGTCTCTGTCTCTGTCTCTGTCTCTGTCTCTGTCTCTGTCTCTGTCTCTGTCTCTGTCGCTGTCACTTCCTCTGTCTCTGTCTCCGTCTCTGTGCCTGGCTATGTCTTTGCCTCTGTCTCCGTCTCTGTCTCTCTCTCGGTCTTTGTCTCCGTCTCTGTGTCTGTCTCCGTCTCTGTATCGGTCTCTGTCCCTGTCTCTGTCTCTGTCGCTGTCTCTCCCTCTGTCTCTGTCTCTATCTCCGTCCCTGGCTCTGTCTCTGCCTCTGTCTCTGTCTCTGTCTCTGTCTCTGTCTCTGTCTCTGCCTCTGTCTCAGTCCCTGCGTCTGTCTCGGTCTTTGTCTCCGTCTCTGTCTCTGTCTCTGTCTCTGTCTCTGTCTCTGTCTCCGTCAGTGTCTCTGTCTCTGTCTCTGGGTCTCTGTCTATGTGTCTCTGCCTCTGTCTCTTTGTCTCTGTCTCTGCATCTCTGCCTCCGTGCCTATGTCTCTATGTTTTTGTCTCTGTCTCTGTCTCTGTCTCAGTGTCTGTCTCTGTCTCTGTCTACGTCTCTGTCTCTCTCCCTGTCTCTGTCTCTGTCTCTGTCTCTGTCTCTGTCTCTGTCTCTGCCTCTGTCTCTGTCTCTGTCTCTGTCTCTGTCTCTGTCTCTGTCTCTGGCTCTGTCTCTGTGTCTGTCTATGTCTCTGTCTCTGTCTCTGTCTCTGTCTCTGTCTCTGTCTCTGTCTCTGTCTATTCCTCTGTCTCTGTCTCTGACCCTGTCCCTCTCCCTGTGCCTGTCGCTGTTTCTGTCTCTGTCTCTGTCTATTCCTCTGTCTCTGTCTCTGTCTCCGTCTCTGTCTCTGTTTTTGTCTCTGTCTCAGTCTCTGTCTCTGTCTCTGTCTCTGTCTCTGTCTCTGTCACTGTCTCTGTCTCTGTCTCTGCCTGCGTCTCAGTCTCTGTGTCTGTCTATGTCGCTGTCTCTGTCTCTGTCTCTGTCTCTGTCTCTGTCTCTGTCTCTGTCTCTGTCTCTGTCTCTGTCTCTGTCTGTGTCTCTGTCTCTGTCTCTGTCTCTGTCTGTGTCTCTGTCTCTGTCTCTGTCTCTGTCTCTGTCTCTCTCTCTGTCTCTGTCTCTGTCTCTGTCTCTGTCTCTGTCTCTGTCTCTGTCTCTGTCTCTGTCTCTGTCTCTGTCTCTGTCTTTGTCTCTGTCTCTGCCTCTGTCTCTGTCTCTGTCTCTGTCTCTGTCTCTGTCTCTGTCTCTGTCTCTGTCTCTGTCTCTGTCTCTGTCTCTGTCTCTATCTCTGTCTCTGTCGCTGTCTCTGCCTCTGTCTCAGTCGCTG